>CASHTH010003274.1:0-17377 GCA_030341885.1 Geodia barretti
AGTTGTATCTAGTTCCCCCTAGCTACTTAGTTTCCTAATGGCAAAGTCTCAGAGCAGATGTTATGGATATTGCCGCGACCACACATTTGTTTGGCTTAGCTTGAACAAAATTCTATAGAAGAAATTATTGTATTTTGCGTGGGCGAATCAAAGGCGCCGCCAGTACTATATTCATCATACAGAACAGTTTTTGAATGAAATGTACTATATCGCGCGGAACTGTACTATATCACACGAACTGTATATACTATATCTGCGGACTAGCGTACGCTTTGCGGGAATGACGAGGGGCGTACCAAAACGCTGCTGGAAGGGCGCTCCGCGAGCTTCTGTCTCTCTCTTTCTGTTCGACGCGGTGTTCCTGGTCGCCGCCTTTTGAATCGCCCACGCATACAATAAATTACTTAATGTACGGAAGCACGTGCTGTGCGCGTGATAATGGTACTCGGAACGTGGTCTCGATAGATCATACAGCAACTCGGCTGCTCCTCGTGCTGTATGACTATCTCGACCATGCCCCTCGTACCATTATTACGCGCACAGCACTGACTTCCGCACATTAACTATTACATGTTGAACTTCTAAGGAGTGTTGTACAGTGTTGTAGTAGCTACATCTTTGTTTATTCACCAAGTCACCTTGGTACTAAGATAACATTGTTGCCCCAAAAGGGTTCCCTAACAATATGTGCAGCTAGTTAATGGCAGTCTGATTGTTCTGCAACTTTCTCAAGTGAGGCTTACATATTGACATATTTATATATATATATTTTTTTTATATATAATTTTTTCTGCCTAGGCTATATACCAGGTCCAAATACACAGATGCCATACAAGAGCTACCAAACCCAACAATCAGGACTTTGTCATTCTCCTCTACAAAGACAGCCGTATTTTTGCCCGTTTTATTAGAATCATATGCAACATTATAATTGCACGAGGATAAAATAATTATTGAGAAATCTGACATTCACACGACTAGGAAGGCTCGCTTGCTCGCCTGTCAAGGCAATGCAATGACAAACTAATATGGTCTTTAATTAATGATTTGCCGGGCAATTGCTTCAGGGAAACCTACAGTGCATGAAAATTACAGTATGTCAAGAATGTCATGGGGCAGAGATAACATTCCACACTCCATACCCACCGCAACTTTCACGCATGACAATGGAAGTTTGAGATTGAAACTGACAGTAAAATTAAATTATATAATAATTGTTGATTAATTTGCATTATTTGTAGCTAACGCCTGTGGAATGAGGCTGGTCAAGGGCAAGTTTGATGTGGCGAGACTAGTGGGCAAGCAAGCGCTGTCGTTAACTTTATTACACTGCACATCCTGCCAGCGCCGTATACACAGCCGTCAGCAACAAACATTAGCTAAAGCTATTACGTTCCTTCAAGACAACAAACAATGCTTAGCTAGGTATTCTTGAATTCGTGGCCACACCACACGTAATACTGATCGCTACACTCAGTAGCGCCGGAAAATAGCTGTATATCCCAGGTAGCATTATGCTAGCTATAATACGTACGTTGTCAGCTACTCCCAGTCGTGTAACTTACAACAAAGGCTAGTAGCATCGTTCCCCGCTTTGGTGGCCCGAACCCAAACCAGCGCACCATAGCTGTTTGATCGGTGACTTTCCAACAACAGTAACAGAATCCCTGTGATTAATAGACTAGGAACCAAGTGCGAGCTGCAGCGGCGGTCCTTGCGCGAAATTGCGGTCAGTGCGCATGCTCAGGAGAGTTATGCCCAAACAAGGAGAACTTCTATCGCTACTATTACAGACTTCCTGTTTGGGTACATCTCGTATGGGCTAGAGTATACATGTGTAATGGCACATTGCTGACTGTCTTAGAAGCTTCTGCTGGCATTCACTCACTTTTACTGCAAGACAAACTAAACTCCAGTTAAAACTAATTAGTCAGGGGGCCTGTGGAGTGATTTTAGCCTCTAAGGATACTCTCAAGCCCACCTTGTCATAGCAGAAACAGCTTTTCAGGGGCATATGTGAAGCATACAAATTATTCCCTCAATAGGTCCTCATTCTAAGGACAAAAGCAGAATGCGGAAAATATTCCTCCTACACAGTGGAGCAGGTGGGACAGAGCCCTGTCCACAGTGTTTACTCTGCAGTTCACCTCACTCCAGATTGGAGATAAACATTGGCAGATAAACACACTGCTCCAGGGGTTGGAGTGATAGTATCCAGAGACAGAGTTCTTTGCTCTCTAATAGTATATGGAGACGCAGTAACCACATCCTTAGAAGGTTCATCCGCTGTATATTTAGCTTCTTTCCCATGAGGCCTCCCAAGAAAGGCCTGGGAATGAGGCTAGTGTTTGTTAGGCAGTAAAAGGAGTGTGCTTAGCTGGGAGTCCCAGCATTCGTACACTAGGATGGAAAGTTGAAAAAATATGTCCAGTTTAAATGCTGTGTGTTATTTGTAAACACTTTCCATTTCCCAATTTTCCTTACTGCATGCGTTAATAGTACAGATCTCAATTACCGCCAATGTAACCTCTGCCAAATAAGGTGCACTTTAAATGCTTAAAGGAAAACTTGTTGATGGGATCGGGTTTGACTGGTGCATGATTGACAAGAGTGAGTCCACTGAGTAAGCAGGGCACCTGAAGTTGATGTGAACATGTAAGAAAAACAGTCAGGTTTGTAACAGAGAAAACTGCTGTAGTAAGTAGTAATGCATGTATGTGCATACATAAACTCAGTGTATACATACACCACCATGTTTCCAGAGTGTAGGCGGCCCTAGTGAATGCTTCCACAGGCTAGTAACTTGACCACAGTGAAAACAAACAAGGTGTACTGAGTACTAAAGGGTGCATGCTATTTCAGAGTTTTGTAAGACTTAAGAGTAAATGTTTGCGTGCACTGTGTACACGCGATTTTGTTATTGTAGCTCCTCCAGAGGCAATTATACGTTGCATGACTTTGATAGCTATCTTGCTTATAGGTGACTCATGCTTACTTACCCACAACTCAGAATGAAAAACAAGTAAGAGTCACCCACTTGCTGGCAGTATATACCTTGCCACGCTTAGGAAATGATTTCGATAACTACATTATATATATTATACATTATAACTAAAACTAACAGCAAAATGCTAACTATAACTAGCATCACAATGACAAACTCAAGTTTTTAATCAGAATTCACATGTTTGGAGCTCTATGCCTAGAGTCAATAATTACGTCAGACTTGAAAGCGGAAGGTTGCTCCTTTATTGGTCTGACATCCTTTAGGAACTACTCTCAGGCGGTGTGGACTCTGGGCCTTAGACCAGTCAGAGGATTGGAACCTGTGCGAGAGGGATACGTACATATGGAAACAGTAGTTGTCTGTGCTATAGCTATATTGAGTGGCATACAGTTCGGTAGGACTGTTCCATCGAGTTTGCAGGTGTATCCAGCAATGGCAGAGCCCACGTCACGGAACATAAATGTAGCTGAAGCCCCATCCACATCAATGTCACCCACCAGTTCAACAGTACACACCTCTGTGTGAGTGGTCATGTGACAGTAACTATTAAAACTAAGTTTTTTAGCAAGCAAATCCAAGTACAAAAATTTTATGAGTATTTGTTGGATATACATAGGCAACCGACATGTACAAAGCTAGGTACTTGGAAATTTATCAGCCTATACAATCCTGCATGTGCAAGCAGGGTTCATACTTGTCATTTTGCCTAGGGATATCCAACAAATCTTTTGCAGTGCCCAGACAGGAAGCATTCACCCTTGCAGGGCTCATGGTTTCCTGTCTCAGTCTGCAACATTATATTAGCTAGCCGTTACCTAGAGACCAATGTATCTACCATTAAAAGTATAAGGACAGCGCTAAACATACAAGAAATTGGGAAATACAGCACAGATGAATGTGACAAACCGCTACTGCAGAGAGGTGGCTGTCCACTCCATGTCCCATTACTCCCACAGGTTCTGACACCATCGCCTCCAACTAGTCTGAATCCTTGGGAGCACGTGTACACTGCCCGTGAACCAGCATCTAAGCTATCATAAGTAACAGAGCCGTCTGCAGGATTCTGCAAATCTGGACATCTTAACCCTGAAAAACAAAAAGTGTTAAGAGCAGGAAGAAAGCCAACCAATGGAAGTAAAATGCTTACTTTCAGTTTGACAAATCTGCCTCCCACTAACAGTGACTGCACGATATCCAGTATCACATTCACACTGAGGAGTTGTACCAGACCAGCTACCACTAGAGCTACACCTGACACTCAGACTAGAGCCAGTTCTGACGTGAGCATTGTCGGCACACTGTGTAGTGACAGTCACTGATCCACTGGCTGGAGCTAGTGTAGTAGGATAGCGAACTAGACCAACATTTCTAGCTGGGCATGTATTAACACCTGTAGAAAACAGAGTAAGTCATGTGAAGGATGGTAGCTACTAAAATGCTTACTTTGACAAATCTGCCTCCCACTAACAGTGACTGCACGATATCCAGTATCACATTCCAGTCCAGCTACCAGTAGAGCTACACCTGACACTCAGACTAGAGCCAGTTCTGACGTGAGCATTGTCAGCACACTGTGTAGTGACAGTCACTGGTCCACTTGTAGAGGCAAGTGTGGCAGGGTATCGCACTAGACCCACACTTTGTGCTGGGCACACTATAAAAACAGACCAAAGCAAACTTAAACTCTTAGGTTTGATAAAATATAGCACATACCTGGACAGTTGGGTGGCGGAGGTGGTGCTGGAATAAACACAAAACTATATCTTGAATGCATAAAGGTTTTGTTTACTTACGGCGTGTAGAATCACCAATTGTCAGCGCGAAAGTTGACGACTGAGTCCCGAAACCGACACTGTTCCCAGCTGCGACCTGCAAATGTACTAATAAGCGCATGACACCGGCAAAAAAGGATGATAAGGTAAGGCGAGCTACCTTTCTATAGGCTCTAAAGGCCAATATATATATATTATATATGTGGCGGTGTGTGAGACAACAGAAGTCTCGTGAAGTATTTTTGCATGGACCTATCGTACCATACGTTGATGGTTTTGTCTCATGTAACAACAAAGTTGCACCATGTTTGTTTGCTGTACCAATGTAGCAGCACAATGCAAGGACTCAAGGAGCAGCGTGTGGTATTGAATGAATCTTAGAATATGGAAAGACTTACAGTTACTCTGAACTCTCCGGAGGTCCAGGGGACATCAGATGATTGGATGATGTAGAAGGTCTGATCATTAGTGGTGGTGACAGTCCTCGTAGTGGAGGTCCCTGACCTAGTGAACACCAGTCTGTAGCCTGTGATGACTCCATTTGGCTCCTCTGGGGGGTTCCACACCACATAGGGATACGTCCCCTGAACTCCACTCACCACTCCTGGACCTTCAGTGGAAACCCCCAAAAAATTTGGGCTGAAAAGAGGAGGGAGTAGCTATGTATGTGAATGCGTGTGTATTGGGGAAGTGAGGAATTATAGCTACACCACTTCCCTGCCATAAATGTTGGTCTAGAAATGTTACTTACGAGGTTCTTGTAGTACACTCCCCTTCAGTCCTGAGGCGTTCTCCATCAGGGTCCTGATCACTGACTCCAATGTGGGATGTCACTCTGACACAGTACTGAGTGTTTGGTCTGAGACTACAGAATGTATAGCTTGTAGTTGTTCCACTGACAAAGTCTGTGAAAGTGTATGATGTGGGGTCTTCATGATCACTCCTGTTCACTTGGTAGTAGAGATCTGTCCTCCCACCAAGATCAGCAGGTGCTGACCATCTTACAGTTATCCTTACCATTGCACCTTGTAGCCCCCATATTTTGCTCATAGCCACAATTACACCGACACACAGGATTTTGAAAACCCCACGTTTCATCACTGCCACATGTGACTCTTGAGCTTCCAGAGACCACTGCATTCTCAACACAACTGTATCAATATTTGCTGAGCCAGACACTGGAGCAGGAGCATCAGGATAGAGGACCAGTCCAACCTGACGAGACTTGCAGTTGTTGCGATAGACTCTCAGTCTTGATAGAGCTATACATGACCCAATGTCCTGGACAGCTATGTAGAAACCAGTGGAAGATGGTGGCAGAGTGAAACTGTAGGTATTGGTGTATGTCTCTGAGGAAGTCGGTCCTTCTGGTACTGCAAAATTTTCATAGTTTTGGGTATTCATGCATCCATTTCCACTTGTACTGGGGAGCTGTTGTGAGTTAGTCATGTAGTGGAGAAGATTGAATCTTTGTAAACAACCTTGCCCTTCTCTACAACTCTGAAATGAGTAAATTGCTTCTACATGTATTGTCACATCATAGTTGTAAATGTTGGAGTCAAAATCTGAACTGATGTGTTGAGTAAAGAGCCAGTTATTCTGAGAAACTACGACACCATTCTGCCTCCATCCACAAACTCGTGTCTGAAATCGACATATTCCTCCAGCTCCTTGTTGCCACTGAAACATGCAGTATAATGTTTACACCTTTACTTTCTTTTAGCTAACTCACATAAGTTGGGGTCAGTGTTTCAGGAATGAGATCATTTCCATCAAAACTGAAGTCATTCCAGACTGCAGTAGCTATGGGATTGTTCCCAGTTCCATTTCCAGGTAAGAGGTTCTCATAGTTGTAACTGTCCATCAGATTCCTCACAGTGTCGGGGTATTGTGGAGGGTTTTTATGATTAACTGTACATCGATCGTCCTCATCTCCTGGAGCCTGCTGGGCCTGGGACCAGTACAGGCTCAAATGCACCAAGAGAAAAGCACATATCTGAGGGAAGGTTAGCTACATAATGAGATTAGACTCCACACACAGTTTACTGAAGACATTTCTGACCACTAGATGCTATCATTTTTAAAGGGTAGGACAATGCCAAGTTGTACTCTAGCAAAAGGTTTCCTAGACAGTAGTGAAGCAGTTCGCGGTGGATTACCTTTTGAGTGCCGGAAATGCGCGGCAGTTTGCTACAAAACAGCGCTGCCGTAGATCACTTCCGAACTTCGTAGGGTTTGTTTTCATGCCCGTAGCTTTACCAGAACAAGGAGTCCGGCGGTCGCTTGGTTCGAGACGCAATTATATCCCCGTCCCAACGACCGAATTTCACTAACATTCGAGGCGATTCTAGGCATGCATACTTGCCAACCGTCCCACATTCCGCGGGACTGTCCCGCAAAAAACAGTGGCGTTCCCGCTGTCCCGCAGCAGAGCCTTATTGTCCCGCGTCCGTATGGCACGCGATCCGTAACAATAATCTCCAAGGTATTACCTGTAGGTAATATATAATGTTTAGGGTTTTTGTTACGGGTGTGCCATACGGCTCCGCGTCACTGCATGCGCGCGCAGGGAGTTTCTATATAGCTCGCTGCGCATGCGTACGATGTGGAGAGACTTGACCTTTGTCCTTTTGCTATTAGCAGCGATAATGTTAGGGAAACTGGGGAAAGGGAGCAACACAAAGAAGTCTACAAACAAGAGAAGATGCAAAACAGTCCTAATTTAAGTGTGTGCATATTAAATAATTGATGTAGTGTTTCTGTCCTGCAATTTTTCTTCATGTCCTGCATTTCTGAACAAAGTGTCCAGTAAAATGAATTTACATGGTTGGCAAGTATGCATGCAGTCAATGTCATGCTGAAATCTGATCACGCCGGTACAGCTAGCTACGTATATAGCTACGTATACGTAACTAGCCAATAACTTATTTTGCGGCTATATCACAGCAAAAACCGATCTCCATCACCGCAATTGCGTTATACTTACCAATGCAGCCCTTGGAACCAGCCAATCCATCACTTGCAAGATAATTTCTGGTAGTCCGCGAATAGTTGCAGTAGCTATCTGTCGTCTTATAACGGTGACTGCAGGAACTGACACCGTCATGCCGAGATGACCTAACATGGGCCGAAGCCCTATACCTCCCTAACACCCACTTCACTCGAGTATGTTTGCAAACACCCGCCATCGAGCGAGCGAGAGATCTCGCGCTCGCTCGATGGCGGGTGTTTGCAAACATACTCGGGTGTTTCGCGCAATAGAAATTGTGGACATTGACCGGCCGCGCGCGCGCCGTCAAAAAAAGTTGAAATCCCATGGAAACGCGAGAGGCCGGATATGCCGGATATAAACCTCAAAGCTTTTTGTTGGCTAAACTATGCACTCTATTTCCGCGAGTAAGCCACGTGGCAATGAGCCAATGACCTCTGAACCGCTAGGAACAAATCCGAGGAGAATCGGCCGGGGAAGACGGTAGCTATGGCCGCCATTACAACGCGCGCAAGAACGAACTTGTGCGGACTGTCGAGCCGAGCTCCCGATTTTGCCATAAGATCTAGGCAGCTTGAAGGACAGCCCAGAGACGGATGTTCCCACCCCTGTTGAGATAGAAATTGTGGACATTGACCGGCCGCGCGCGCGCCGTCAAAAAAATTTGAAATCCCATGGAAACGCGAGAGGCCGGATATGCGGCCAAACCTCAAAGCTTTTTGTTGGCTAAACTATGCACTCTATTTCCGCGAGTAAGCCACGTGGCAATGAGCCAATGACCTCTGAACCGCTAGGAACAAATCCGAGGAGAATCGGCCGGGGAAGACGGTAGCTACGGCCGCCATTACAACGCGCGCAAGAACGAACTTGTGCGGACTGTCGCGCCGAGCTCCCGATTTTGCCATAAGATCTAGGCAGCTTGAAGGACAGCCCAGAGACGGATGTTTCCACCCCTGTTGAGACTGAAGTGCTGCCATTTTTCCTACGCTGCCTGGAAGTGATCAAAGGTAACCGTGTTGTACACATAATGTAAAGTAGCTGTATAGGGCTGTTCAGGTAGTGGATACTTTGAGCTTCTTTTTCGTTGGTGGTATGTGTTGCGCGTTGGCTGGACATATTTGCAGGTAGTGTTCCTGGACCATGTTTTTCAGCCTCTCGACGGGGGTTGGCATGCTTCTGTATGTGGCTCTGAGGGTGTTGAAGCGGGCATGTATTGACTCCGACCCCTGCTCGCCCATCATGCCCAGGCCTGTTTTCCATTTCTGTAGCCATTCGACCAGGTGGCTCTCTAGGAAGTGCATCTTTGGCAACACTGTTGCATGTGGGAAAGTCCTGTAGTACTCCATGAACTCCTTGATGAAACCACCTGTGTAGGAGTGAAAATGCTGGTATGAATTCTATGACGTTTGATGTTCTGTCATGATGTTTTTGTTGTAGGTGAGATGGCAGTTTCTGAAGAGCCCATGTGAATTCTCTATCCAGGAGAGGGTGCAACTAGAGCAGAGAATTGCTCCACATCCTAGTTGGAGTGGCTGGTGCAGGATCTGATCGCATAGAGAGCACGTAACGCTGCTCTGGGGAACAGGGAGTTTTCCCAGATCATACTGTTCTGGCCGCTCAGATGGTGGCATGAGCCTTCTAATATGGTTTCCCAGGATTCTTTTCCCATCTGTTGGTGGGCGTCCTCTTTTTGATGGTTTTCGTCCTGGCCTCTGAAGAGATCTAAAATGCTGGCATACCTACATGTATGTGCGTGTACATACATTTACGTATGTTTGTTTGACTACATACCTACCTCACAACTACTTTCACTGTGCTCTGTCCATACAATTTGAGTACTGCCAGGAGATGTGTGCTGTCGCTCTGCTGATCTATAGCACTGGTTGCAGAAATACTGAGGGTGGACTGTTTCAACATCATGGTCACAGTTCACACCAAGCAGTGCTAGCCTCTCTCTGTAGACAGTGTTCGAACATTTATACATATTTCTGTCTCTCAACTTCTTTCCACAAACGCGACAGTGCTTCTGCAGTTGCTCCTGGTGGAAGTCCCTGTATTTTTCTCCTATGTATTATGCAACGAGTGGTTATGCTGTGATTACTATGCCGGAAAGGCGGCGCATTCCAAGGCCAAGGAAAAAATGCAGCAACTTGTTTTACCGCTCACCGGGCTCAGACATGGTCCCTGTTGATGACTGATCTACCCTGTTCGCCGGAAAAATTGTTGGAGAGAGACGAGCGACCTGACAAGTGACCGTGTTCGTACCGCGGCTGCGTAGGTGCATGTATGTTTTGTATGCGCAGTTGAAAATCCCGCGCGCACAACTGCTGCGCAGACTAGTGCAAGAGTTTCCATGGTGCTGTGCAGCGGTGTGTGCTGGTGTTAGCTTCCTGGCGTCTGTGTAGTCGCCATAACGACTTGTTACAAAACCTCGCGTCACCAGCCTCTCGACGCGTCGTATCTTGGTTACGGAAGTGGGCGTGGTGTGCGTGTACCGTATATGTTCCAAATTAGCGTAAATGTCCACAATGAAACACCCGTGTAATATAGACATTCAGTTTGTAGCCGAAGCCTCTCTAGCTCTTGCTCATTATGTCAGTGGCTATGTCACCAAGGCTGAGCGTAGCAACATGCAAGGCATCTGGCAGGAAGTTAGTGAGAACAAGAGCATTTACAGTCGCCTTTTCAGCTTTGGTGTTAGAAGTTTACGGTTCAGAGAGTGTGGTCTGTATGAGGCCAGTGATCTACTGCTGGGAGACCACCTCACTGAGAAGTCTGACACAGTCAAGTGGGTAGACGTCTCCATGCCACACAAAAGATCCCGTAGACTGAAGAACCACAAAGTCTTACAAGAAATGGCTAGGCTGAACCCAGATAGTCAGAACATCTTTGAGGATAAAGTCTTAGATATATTCTATCCTCAGAGACCAGCCACCCTTGAGAATGTCTGGCAAAGTTAGTGAGGGATCACACAGTGGCCCAACTAGATACCTCACAGATGAGGAAGAAGCTGAACTAGTTGATTTTCTGGTGGGGTCTGCCAAAGTTGGTTATGCGCGGACTAAAAAGGATGTTCTCGCGATTGTCGACCGTGTTGTGGAAGCAAAGGGGTTGGAAAAAAGTCCTGTCAGCCATGGGTGGTGGGATAGTTTTAGAAAACGTCATCCGCACCTTACTCTAAGAACGGTTGAGAAACTGTCCTATGCCCGCTATGTATCCACTGACCCCACTATATCAACCAATACTTTGAGCTGTTGAAAGCTATATACCCTGAGCAACAATGATCTTATTGATAAACCTGCACAAATATTAAATTTAACTGTGACGAAACAAGTATGCCGCTAGACCTTTTGCTGTTGCAGAGAGAGGGCAGCAACACCCACGTGCTGTTACAACAGGCAGTAAAAAGCAAGTTACTGTCCTGGCATGTGCCAGTGCTGCAGGGTATGCCTTACCACCATTAGTTATTTTTGCTCGAAAATCGTTGAATCAAGAGGTAACCTTAGGGGAGGTTCCAGAGACAATGTATGGCTTGAACAATAGTGGATGGAAGGATGGGGAGCTTTTGACAACTGGTTTACGCATCATTTTTTGCCTCATGCGCCACCCTTGAGGCCACTTCTCCTGCTGTTAGATGGTCATTCAGCACATTCTAATCCTTCCTTTATCAGAAAGGCAGCACAAGAAAAGGTAATTGTCTTTTGTCTCCCTCCAAACACGACACATATAAAGTAACCCCTAGACAAGGGAGCTTTTGGTCTTTTAAAGGTATCATGGGCAAGGAGTGTCATAGATACATGCAACTGCATCCAGATATATGAATTTATGGCCCTCTTCGATAAGGCATTGTGCAAAGCCATGAATCCCTCCAACATTAAATCAGCTTTTCGTACAACTGGTATTTTCCCATTCAATAGCCAGGCAGCTCTTCCAAGCAAGCAGGTCTTCAACCCCAAGTCACTAAATGCATCTACAGGACTGGCATATATCCCCTTGTATAGTCCTCATAAATCTAAACAACAGCATTTAAGGGAATCTGAACCTGCTTCTCCTCAGCATACTTGTGAACGCTTTGATGCTACAAATGATGCTAGTGCCGGTTTTGAGAGTGACCAAGTTTTTTCTGAGCAAGAGGAAGTGCTGTACAGAACCAGGCTGGAGGAAGGGTACGACCTATATGATTATCGATACGATCAGTGGAGCAGAAAGCAATCTCATGATATTCGAGATGATTTCTCGCGATGTCTACACTTGTCTTCAGATGAAGAAGAATCCACTGAACCTGCTCCTGAATGATCATCCCTTGACAATCCAAAAAAATTTTACCTCCATCACCTCCCAATGTCAAGAAACCTCAGACATACCGAAAAACATCTGCAAGAGTCTTAACGAGTAGTGAACATATGCGGAGTATGGAAGAAAAACGTTTGAAACGTGAAAAACTAGAAGAAAAAGAAAGGCGGAGAAATGACAGGGAGATGCGGAGGGAATTGAAGGAAAAAGCTATGGCAGAGAAGATGAAAGGTGAATACTATACTGTAAAATCCTTGACGAACATTTTGTACTTAAAAAGTAGAAATTTTTTCTTCAAAACTGAATTTGCAGGTTTGTAAGCCACAAAATGTAACGGTAAAATTAGATGAGGTCACTGCTTGAAAATATTTACAGCGTACAATTTCACTGTATACCAGGGCTAGAGCTTTGCTTGGGACAATTTTAATCTTGACTTCTGAGAATATTGGGTGAACGGAGCGAGCCCACCCAGTCGTTTATTCAGCTTGAATTTTAGTAAATGCACCATACATCGGAGTGGGCAACGTATGCTTGCTCCGCTTACCTGAATGCTAAGCATTTCACTAGTTGTTATTGTTGCGTACGAAACACTGAGTGAAATTGCCAGGAGGTGGAAGATGATTGCATTGGTGAGGCTGTGTAAGAGGTATTTGATTAGTAGTGCCAGTAGAAAGAAAAAGTACTAGGTGCAAAACCTTGGCGCAGTATGTTGATAGATGTGTGTGCTGGTACACAATGCACGCACACATGTATGATATTGCACTCTTTACTTGCTTCAGCACCCGTGCACAAGAGCGTGCAAATTGTGATTGGCTGCTTGCTGTGCATGCCCGCCAGGGGTTAAAAATATGTAATACATCTATGAACATACATTCCCTAACTCCCTTTATGTAACTTAGGTAACCAAGCACCAAATAGAAGATGGACCATCTAGATAACCCTAAAAATTTTTCACGTTGCATTTGGTGGTAGTCATTGTATGGAAAATCTGTCTGCTCTCAGGTGTGGCGCCAGTGAATAGGATTGCGACAAGGAGCAGATGTCATTGTAATACGCAGGTAGCATATGACTTTCTAACACACTGACTGAATTTCGAACTAGCGTCTCAATTTGTAGATGCCGTTGTTTTGAAGGGTGTCTGAGATTGTATTCTGTTTTGTGTGAGCCCCAGTTTGTGTTCAGGGTGGGTAGTGCCGCTTTGTCTTCAGGGAAGTGTGCTATAATTAGAGTTAGCTACATACACGTCTTTCGCGTTATATGTGGTGTCACGATCTGTCAGCTAGCCAGCACCTAGCATGTTGTTTCCGTCGGGAATCCCCTCTTCGTAGGCTTCATGGGCATGTACTGAATCATGGAGGACCGACCTGTGTGCATGTATAGGTGTATTTGTGAACAGATTGTGTTTTTTACCCTTGTAGCCAATCATCGCCTCATCAACAGTGTTTTGGGGGTGAGGGCTGTAATTCTCCATGCACTTCCGCTTCATGTGTGTGATGATGGGGAGAACCTTCCGCAGACAATGGTACCCAGGCTCATTTTGTGAAGGTAAGCGTGTGTTGTCGACGAAGTGCAGGTAGCGAGATATCTGTTCGAAGCGATCGCGTGTTTTCGACGCAATGAACGTGTTGCGCAGCTTGTCGTCAGTGGACCAGTAGTCACGGATCTCGGGAAGGCGATTTATCCCCATGACTATCATGAAGCCAAGATAGGCTTTCAGTTCTTCAACTGAGGTTGTCCACGTGGCGTTGCTGTATGCATTTTATTACTGGGATAGTACAGATCTGTTTGTGTACTGTAAATTACTCATACCATTCTCTGGTCTGCAGGGTCCAAAATTGTCGCCCTGCATGATTCTCTCTCAGTTTCTCTTCCCCTCCCTCTCCCCCTGCCCCTCCCCCTCCCTCTCCCCTCCCTCTTCCTCTTCCTCTAGGTCTCCCTCTCTGTCCCCCTTTCTCTGTCATGCTTGTCGCTGATTGAGCTGCAATGCCATCCTCCTCGTTCGTCCAGTCCATATCACTCTCACTACTCTCTGAGCTCTCCATTTCTCCCGGACTACTGGCAGCAGGGATTGGCTCTGGATCTACAAGATTTTTACTAGCTCTAACCTTTTTTAGTCTGCTAATGAAGCTGCAAGGTTCACTTTGTGGTGTGTAGTTTTATCAACAGAGGTGGGTGTACTCTTATCAGTGCCAGATGGTGGTGAGACACTCTCAGGCGTGGTATTGTCCCAAAAACCCACCCTTTTCTAACGCTCCCCGATACTACTCGTACGTGTAACATACCCACAATCGGGTGAAGGTTCCGCGGGCATCCCTGCTCGGCTTAGCTGGCATTGACGGGTCTCTTCCACCTTCTCTTCCAGCTCCCGCAGCCTCGCTCTCCATCTTGCTTCGCGCTCCTCCCATTTCTTGTTCTTGTCGGCGACGGCTTTCAGTCTCAGCAGCTCCGTCTCGCTCTGGATCTGTTGAACCGCGTTAGATGCTTGACACAACTGTTCCTGTAAATCTTTTCGTGCTTCTCTCTCTTCCTCGAGTTGCATCCATTGCTCAGATATATGCTGCTTCTCCTCTGCCAGCTCATCAGCTTGCCATGTGCACCGAAGTCTCAGCCCCACCGACTCCTTCTCGGACCGCGCAAGCTTCTCCCTCAGTTCTGCGACCTCCGTTGAGGGTGTCCCAGACGTCCCTTCAACCTCCTCTGACAGGCTGTCACTGAGTTCGTTGACCCATTGCGAGAGACGCACATTCTCCTCTTGAGCTTACTTCATCTCGTCCTCTAGGTCCACTGCGGCCGCTTGTTCTGGGCTTTGGTCCCACAGCCTTTGTTTCTCAACCTCCAATCCATACAGTTTGGTTTTGAGGGCATCCAACTGCGTCCTCAGAGCTTCTGTGGTCAACACCTTCGATCATGCGCACTGCCAGCGTCATTACAAGGACTGTTCGTCGCACAGGGGCTCGAAGAGAGTCGGCATGCTGATCCCGGATAGTCCCCCAAATGTCGTGCTCGGCCAGGTGTTGCACAAGAATATCGGCAGTACTCAACAGAAAAACTCAATGATTTCAGCAAATGCACACTTATATAGGCAAGATACCGGATATGGGAATGCAATAATGAAATCATGAAAATCAAGCAGTCTGAGTCATTATGATAGTCATTACATGTGTAAGGGCGCAATGTGTATAACAGAGGGTTTGCACTTTATTCATTTGCTTTAAACCCTCGGCTCGCGTGCGCTGCGAGCTTTATGGTACTTGGTCCATTAGTGTCTGTCAGTCTGTTACCACGTTTTTTGCAACTATGCGCAAGAAGGCAACAAAACAACGGTACCAAAAGGTTCAGCGCTACACTGGCTTGATATTAAATTTGGCGATTTTCGTATAAGTATACGCGTTCGAGAGATACGGCGTGAAAACCTAGTGAACATGCCAATATGTATTGGCTTACCCCGCCCGATTCTGCTGTATATGCACTACGGAGGCATGCGATCAACGGAAGACGAGTGAAGAGTGCAGCGAAATCGCTAAACGATAGTTTAGCTTGCGAAAGATAAATCTAAACTGTAGGTATAGCTAGTTGAGCGGGTATCCCGACTGCACCAACCGCGGGTAATAATACCGATCCCTCCGCGCCTGCGTTTGTTACACTAGGCGCGCATTTGTATTTCGCATGCGTATGCATCTAACATGCGTAGACACTGAGCTCAGTGTGGCTTCATTCGTCGTTGTCCCGTGGAAGCTACCCGTATAGTGGATGCCAACAAAAGGTCTGGGTTAGCGCTAGCCTCGCACGTGTTTTACAGAGCCTTTTTTCCGTCAGACCACGCGCGCACACGCACACATTAATTAACAGCCCTTGTTGTTAATCAGTATTTCCGACTTTTCAGGCCACTTCTGATACTTGAGTCATTCATTCGTGATGGTGATATTCTCAGTCCTGAAACCAAATTGTTGTATGATTTGTCTGATTTCCGCGTGATCATGGTTCTGTTGTGTACTTGAGATTTGATGAGATGATGATAGTTTCTGTCGTTCTTCGATTTCATGTTTCTAGGCTTTAGGACATGTTCACTGTTTATTCTCATTCAGGCCTGCTTAATAAAGCCAGTCTGTGTCTTCTAAACATGTTCATTGGCCTAGAGTCACACACTCTGATTGTGACAAGTAATATTGCTAGCCAGACCCACAGGTACCACGCCGCCGAGGGTTTTGCAGTTTAGTGCTTGAATAACTAATTGTTTATCCCCCTTTGTTGCAGAATTATGTGCAACACCTTGCAACCCATTTGTGTGTCACCATTCTCTGTGGTTGGTTTGCCCACACCATGTCCCTTACCCTCCGCCCTCCCCCGTCTTTCACCAAAATGTTCTTTGCAATAAGTGCTTGCTCATAGAACTTTCGGTGGCAACTGCTTTGGTCGAACAACCAAACAATGGTGTATTTATCCTTTCTGTACTTGAAATCGGCAATATTTTCTGCATTTTCAACATGGGCCATGAAACGGTTCCCCTTCCAATAGCCATACTCGAGCAGCTGTCGAGCACTCTGACTGATTTCGGGGTTGTGTTCCTTTGCCCTTTTTAAGTGGGCGTCCATAAGTTTGAGGAACCCTCCATGCTACTCCACAAAATCTGAAACCATTATGCCGCTTCCCTTCGTTTTTGGTAGAATTGCTGGTCTGTCTTCCTCCCCCCTATCCACTTCTGATATTAGTGTTAAAAGATTGATTCATCGGGGTAAATGATCACCAACTCTTCATAATATTCAAGCTGATTCATGGTGCCTTGTTGCTGCATGGAGGTGGTGGGCGGTGTGAGTTTCGAAGCTCGTGCAAAGGTTTGAGGAAAGTCTTTCGGTGACGAATGACATCCTCCCACTCATGTCCATTAATGTCGACACCCTTCTTGTGGCTTACCGGTAACACACTGCGGTGCAGAATGGAATCCATCTCGGAAAGTGTTGTTGCAGGTGGCTTGATGGGAGACAGGTGTTGTTTGACCGCAGAATGGTTTCGCCATCATATTTGGCTCTACCTTCACAAATACGTCCTCGCGAACCCACTTTACAGCTTTGTTGTTGAGTACTTCATTGTCTCGCACTTGCCCTGCTGCTGGATCCTTCATTCTCGAAAAAGTCGTTTCTGTATTGGCACACAGTTTTTTCCCATTGAAGCCCACCACTGAGAGCATTTGGAAAAGAGTGGGGTTCCTTGTTTTTGATGATATTCTATTGCACTACCGGTAATAGCTATTGGACAGATGCCGAGTGTATTATCGATTCTCGGGACCGCAAACTGAGTTTAATAATAACCGTAGTATAC
>CASHTH010003275.1:0-26679 GCA_030341885.1 Geodia barretti
TCACGTTATTACGCCTGCGCTGTAGCATTCTGAGTTTATCAAGGACCTTTACAGGACCCGAGGGCTTCAAGTGCATAATATGCATGCAATACAGTTTACAACCTTAACGTAGGTGGTATGCATTGTTCCCGGCGCAAAAAATCTTTGCCATTTTGTTAGTAATGGGTCCTCGTGTAAGCCAGCCTATCTCGAAAACCTATTACAAACTTATTCAATCACTTGAGCACAATGTTGTTAATTTTCCCCTTAATCCTTATCACATGGGTACATGTTCCATCACAATGTTAGCGTTCAACGTTTCAAACATATCACAGTCTGAACCATTATACAGTTGTCCCCTCCCCCTCTCCTCCCTGGCCGACTACAGGATAATGTCAACGTTCAGAGTATCGGGAGATGGCCAGGCTCTCTTCATGTCCTCAGAATCTGAAGTACAGAGACTCAGTGTCTGTAAAGACGACAGGTCTGAACCATACATATATGTACGTGCACTACATCTGAATTTTTCTCTTTTTTCCTATCTGAATCACTATAGTGTGTAATGTGCGATTCGGTATAGCTGGCTAAAATGTAACCTTGTGATGCAACTGAAGTCTTAAGTTGTGACACACCAATAATTTTCACTGGTTGTGGACCAAAGACTAATACGTCTGCAGACGAATATACTAAGAAGATTACAGACACAACTTTGTAGTAAACTTTCTATTAACGTATAGCTGTATGTTCCCTAAAGCTACGTAAGTCCGATGCTCCTTTAGAGTAGTTGCATGTACTCTCCCGGTCTCTTAATTGTCTTAAACACATGTCTGGCAGGTACACAAAATGCGTAAGATTAATGATCCATGAATAGAGAGAAGAAGAAAACGTAAATAAAGTAAAAAAGGAACAAAGAACGCAGTACAAAACAGACAAAATCACAAAAAGACAAATAAACCTGAAACCTCTCTGTCCCATCCCTCCCACCTCCCTGCAGGCTCAACCTGCCTGGCTGCCTCCGAGTTTCCATGTCCAGGTGGCTGAACCTCAACCTGCCGGCAAAGGAAAGATGGACTGGCTGTTTGGCACTGTACCAGTCGAGGTGGACCGCACCAGTGTCTGTAAGTATGCCTCCCTACATAATATATACTGGAACTCCTCTGATCCAGACACCATGGGACAGAAGAAAGTGTCACTTATTGTCAGTGGTTGAATTTCACACAAGAACTGCTCTTGAGGAAAGAAAAAGTGTTCTTTTTAGAGAGGTGTCCTTGGGTGTCCATAGAGTGGAGAAGCGAGTTAGTGAACTGGGGTAGCTTGGCACTCATGGCTATCTGTGAAATAGGCTGTTGTTAACCCTCGGCGTGCATGCTCAGCGAGGGTTACAGTACTTGGTTTGTCTGTCTGTCTGTCTGTGTGTCGATGCTTATTCTTGCACTACAGGCTACGAGGCGGCCCATGAGCGATACCGACGGCTTCCGAACTACGCGAACCTGAAAAATAAAAAGGCGATTTTCCTTAAACGACTGCATTCGTGAGATATGCCGTGAAAACAAGCGAAAAAGCCAATATGCATAATCGAACTGGGCTTACCGCGGCCTGATCCACTTGCTCTGTGTACCTTGGCGGCATAAGAAGTATCCTCCACATGTCCATTAATGGACATTTAGCTTGCAACCTGTGTGGGTACTTCTAATAATTATAATATCAGGTTTATGTTTGACACAGTATCCATTGCTTGTTAATTTATCGGCAGATCGATAATGGATGATGATAAGGCAATCTCATTTGGGATTTGGCATACTTATGCTGAGAGATTGGTTTTAATATTTTGAAACACTTACAGTAGACAGATCTAGAGATTTGAGATAGCTCTTATATTATGCCATAAGTGCAATAGATAATTCTCTGACTAGTTAGCAGCGATGTATATTATATTCGCCTATATACAGTTGGAGTTGGAGCAGGGCAGCCATTGATGAGTGTGGCCAAGAGAGACGGAGTGTCTGGTGCAGGATTTCACCAGTCGACTCGGTCGCAGAGACCTACAGCAAACGGGAGGGATGGACCGCGAGTGACCAGGGTGGCGAGGAGGGGGGAGGAGGAGAGGGGGAGGGAGAGGGAGGAGAGGAGGAGGGGGAACAACGAGGAGAAGGGGGGGAGAGGCAGTAATGAGGAACGGGGGAAGGCGAGCAGAGCATCTCTGGAGAGAAGGAGAGAGGGGGGAACCGGTCTCTCTGGACAGATGAACAGAAACAGAGAGGTCAGTGGGAACAACTATACCAGAGGAATCCAACACGTTTTTGACGAGCGAAGCAAGCAGTTCAATATTCCACACGTCTTTTTGTGTGTATTCAGAATCACGTACATTACAGTATGTGCCGTTCATCGTTAAAGCGGGCTATATTGTAAAAATGGAAAAATCCCGCATTCAGGTGAGCTCGTCAACCTAGTCATCTCAGTTGTGCCGGCACTTTCACGATAATCCATTAAACAGCTGAAATTTTGCAATTGTGCGTGTTTGCTCGCGGCTGATGTTTCACGAAGGCTTCATTCAGGTGCTCTAATACCCAGAAATTATTCGCCAATTTCGCCAATCTTACATTCAAGTAACACTAGAGTTTGGAGCTTGAGCATTCTTGTTTCGTAAGTAACTTGTTGGCCATTACAGATGGTATACACATTATTGTTTGACTGGTTGGTGTTGTTTCCCTAACAGGCCCTGGAGCAGCGTAAGCAGGCACTGACAGAGCTGGAGCAGAAGACAGAGCAGCTGGCGGGCGACGCTGACGACTTTGCATCTCTAGCAGCCAAACTGGCCAACAAGAGCAAGGCCAGGGTGTGGTGAACTTTCATCCATTGCCCCCCCTATCATTATCATCAATTCTTCCACAGTCTTGTATGTATGTATTATGTGCACCGTATGTGTGTGTATAATGCACCACGTGATGAATTTTACCTCAGTCCATTCATTATGATGTCATACGTTGCTCACTGTGTAATGTAATGATGTCATACAGAGTCTAAATTGTACATCAATTGGAAATTCATATTTTTTCAGTGCAAGGCAAGTATATACTCGAAATGTTTTTTCGTGAACGTACATACATCTCTAAAAGGGTTAGGGAGTGTGCACTATATAGACTTGAAGTGTGTATGGGTATTGTTAAAGTTAGGGCTTGTTGGAAGTGTGTATATAGGGGTTTTCAAAAGTGGGTTATGTGTACACGTAGATAGTTCATGTATCTAGTTGGTTGGCCCAAGTTTCATTTGGTGGCTCAGTCGAACAATGCAACCTTTGACTCTCTCCTGGCACTGTACTGGGGGAGCTGGTACCACAGGGCATTTTAGGCAATCAAATCACGCCGTCTGATGTGGAAAGACGCTCCTTTTTGGTGTCTTCAGATGGAAGTTGTTGATCCTACCTGTAGCCAAGAGTCTGGACCCACCAGCCAAGGCCCTGCTTTACCACTCTTGGCCAGCTCCCTTGACTTAACCCCCACGTGTATTATACCTCTCACTCTATTGTATATACATACACCCTAGCCTACCACTTTGACCTATTATATAATTATAGCTCACATAATAATTATAGCTTTTAGTAAAGGCACCAAGCCAGCCACAGCATCGACATTAGAAAGGTTACTGGGTGTGGATGTCTATGTTGTAGACTGCTATATAATATTACAAGTGCAGCTTATTAATATACAGTACCAACAGAAATGGTGTCTATGATAAAGAACCATGTACAACACAATAATGCAGTGAAAAAGGAACGGCTAAATCTTGGATTCTACAATAATGAAGAAAACAGAGTCACACGCACAAGACAGCATCATGGCAGCCACATGAACCCCTCTGGTCCTCTAAAGTAGTGTCTCTAGTGGATCTGGCGACTTGCTCCGTAGGGTGTCATCCCGGCCTGTGAGGCACCGCGGTTCGACCCCATCTGTAGCCCAATGATGTTCTTTCCTTCCTGCAACTTGCCGTCGCTAAACTCTCGCTTTTGCGCCTTCGACTCCTTTGGCCCCAGTGCTGGTCCACTGTAACCCTTTGACTGTGCCTAGGGTAAAAGATACAAACTGATTGATTTTGTGTGTATATTATGAATATGTGTTTGTCTATGATTGCCTAGTGTGTACTAATGTAAGATTGCAAAGTTCAAGCTACATCTGAAAATGATCATCTAACTACTGATTTATATACCTTTCTTCCAAGTGCATGGATCCCATTGACAACCTATATATAAGACCCAAAAAATGTCAAGTTGTAAGTTGATAGTAGCAGAATTCTGTTTGGTGGCTGACCTGAGGAACATTTGTGTTGTCGTAGAGATCCACAGTCTGGAAAACGTCATTCTTCTCCAGTCCATAGTCGTAGCAAGAGTTCAGAAACTGCCCAATGTTCTCCATCTGAGGCAGACACACATTATTATATTGACACACAATTTTCAGTTACTGGGAGAGCTAAACTCTGCTGCAATTTCCAATGAAATACCACACTAACTTGCATAATTATGTTACCTGCAAGCATGCCGTGCAAAATCACAACCGCATACGTAGCTACGCATGTTCCAGTAGCGAACTGCACTCTTACCATTGCGAACGGCGTCTTGAGTTTGTTAAGCTTTATCTTGTACCCGGGGTTCAGTTGCTCAATGGCCTTGCAGAGGTAGGTGCCGTCCTTCAACGCCTCCTGGAATGTTCCCTCGGGGAAAGGCTCTCCAACCACGGCCTGCAGCCACTCGCGCGCCTCAGCCTGGCGTACTGGGTCGTTCTTGCTATCTATCTGCGGAGGAGAAACAAAACGATTATCGAGAACCAGCTTCGCATGTGCGCTGCATCGCATTTACTCTGTCTTGTATTTCAGCAGTCATGCCGAAGCCTTTTGGACGGTCTGCCATTTTTGTTAGTAGATGTATCGCAGAGACGCTGCAAAAGAGTACAGTAGACGGCTCTAGGGAGACTGAAGAGTGCGAATTTCTTAGGCTCGTCGCGGCTTTTATTCTCGAGACGCACGCCTGCTGTCGCACGCATGCGCACAACCGAAGTGTGCTCACGTGATCACGACAACTAATAATTATGCGCATGCGCGGCCGGCCGAATACGAGGTATACATACATGACACATAGCATACAAACACAATTGAATAGGGGAATTTGATGATACAAGGTAGTACATGGGGTGATGGGGGGCTGGAGAGGGAGGCTAGAATTTGAAACCCCCTTCTGGGGTGCCGTTTGAGTTGACCACAAAGTTCATGGAGGAGCTGACGTGCTCTGGCCCCGCCACCTGTCCCTGGGGGAGGGCATCGGAGCTGGACACCGTTTCCTCCACCTCGAAGTACATGTCGATCAACTTGCCTGCCAGGCAGTAGATCTGCTCGTTCTCGTGGCTCTGAAGATCTTCAATCTTACTCAGACCTGGGTGCAGAATGGATACAATACACACAGGAACCAAATCCTCTGGAATGAAGGACACATCTCCATAAAGGACACCACATACGCACGCATGTGATCGGTACATGCGCAGTTGGTTGATCGAGCTAGCTAAGCTCTGACCTAGATGTACTACAGGTGCACATGCCATAGGGTACAACAGCAGCAACTTCAGATCATCTCTGTATGAAGGATTTAAAGGATGTCAACCCAAATAAAGACATGCTGTGCCAGTTTCCCTTATTCAGAAGGTTAAAAGATTTCCAAATCAAGTGTCCTCTATTCAGAGTGTCCATTATTGAACTATACAAACACAGTCTTTCTAGTTACTGAATGGCCAGAGACTCAGAGTCCAATATGACATACTGCGTGAATCTGTCTGTGTGGGTATATAATATTCGTGTACCCATGTTTGAATCTCGTACCTCCACAGACATTACAACAGACATTCTTCTCCGGACAACGCAGCCAGCGATGCCCGAATCTTCCCACAGACACCTTTTAAAGCTCTATTTGTGGAGGATTGAGAGTTCGGTGGTCTGTGGTTATTGAGATATCCGCCTTCTCCTGCCAAGGATCCCACATTCCGTTCATTCCTCTCAATCACACGGGACGCCTTTCACAGCATAGGAACGAACACCGAGGCTAATCAAATATGCCCGCATTTGCCCAAACAAGGACCAGATATCTCGCAGTGGAAGAGCCTGCCTTTTTGAGAGTTGGCAGCTGACCAAGGATTGGTATGAGAGCTGGCTGACACTCTCGCTCAAAGTCAGCTCTACATCTCTACTCCGGACCGGCCTACACACTGACACACTGGACAACTGCCTTCTTTTTGCCTTATACAGTAGTCATTGGGACTTTAGCTTGAGGGTGGTATATATAACTTTGTCCACCTTCTATCAATGGTATAGACTTTGTATTGCTGATAGATAAGGGATGCTAGTGGTTTAAACTACACAGACCCAGAGGTCGACTCTCTAAGCTCTGTACACATGTATACAGAGGATATGCAGAGGAATAAATCTTAAATGCACCAGATTTGGCGATAGCAGGTGCAACACAAGTCGAGGATTTAGCACGAGTTGAGCATTATCATACCAGTTATCCACAGACAGTCTTTCCAGTAACATATGTATGCGTACGCAGTGTTGGGCAGAATACAAACTAAATTGAAGCAGCAACACATAGTGTCTTACCGTAGGCCTCTTCAATCAGTAACGAGTAGGGGTTGACCGCTCCCCCGGCGTCGATCTGTCCAACCTTCAGAAAGTTCTCCAGTCCCTCGAGAGTGATGGTGACAATCCTGGAGTCTTGCACCGTGAGCATGTCACACAGTGGCTTGATACAACCAATACTAGCCAGATATCTGGGGGAGGAGAGAGGAAAGAGATGGAGAAATAGAGTCGAAATCAATTCCCTATATATATACCCCCAGCAAAATAGGGTCTAGTCTGCTGTAGCCACAGCTGCCCTTGGCATGCAAGCTGTGAACATGACATTTTAGTCTAAACACACTACGAATAAAGCTCAAAAAGGACACTTGTTTCAATCTGATGGTTAATGTATCATTTGGCGCATATTATAAAAGTCTGTTGTCCCATGCATGTGCATTATTTGGAGTCTCCACGTGTGCATGCACGAAAGTCTTACAGTGCAATGGCCTAAGGTTTGTACGTACGTACATAGTAACAATGAGCTCTTTTTGTATAGCTAATTCAGGTACAGTGGAGTCTCATTATAAAGAACACACTTAGTACGAAATTCTGGATACTACAAACACACCCTCGGAGCCTAGCCCCATAGAACACTGTACATTTTCACCACACTTATGACAAAGTTCCCCACACCGTGAACAAATTCTTTAGGTCCCCAGCAATTCATAACGAGACTCCACTGTAGTGTATGTTTGCTCTTTAGGTTGCAATGCCCTTTTAAGGTAGTGTGAGGACCTGATCTGTTGGCGAGTTCCACCAGATGTGGCGTTGAGAATGGCCCACGCTGCCTCTTTCCTGGTCTTGAACACTGAGCCGGAGTTCATGATGTCTATCAGCAGGGGAAACACATTGCAGTCTATTACTGCCTGTGGGGAGGGAGCGAGGGGGAAACAGGTAGGGGGAGGGGGGCGAAGGAGATTTCCTATTTCAGAGCATCCAACGTCCTTGTTAGAGAGGTGTCCTTATTTCAGGGGTTAAAACAGCATCCAACAACTGTAAGATGTCGCCTTACATGGAGAGGTGTCTGTATCTCAGGGGTTAAAATTGCATCCAAGAACTGTTCTTGGGGAGAGAAGGTGTCCTTATTAGAGAGGTGTCCTTATTTCGGATTGCATCCAAGAACTGCTCTTGGAGAGAGAGAAGGTGTCCTTATTAGAGAGGTGTCCTCATTTCAGATTGCATCCAAGAACTGCTCTTGGAGAGAGAGAAGGTGTCCTTATTAGAGAGGTGTCCTCATTTCAGGGATGTCATTAGAGAAGAGGTCCACTATACTCGTGCTAACAGAGCCATTAAATGTTGGCGGTGATCCTCGTTGTCAGGGTCTAGTACATTGCACTCGCTCAATCTGTACAGTACATATACCTGAATCTGAACTCTGTTGCCAGCAGTGATATTTGAGATGGCCCAGCAAGCCTCTTTCCTCAGGTTCTCGTGAGGCGTGGCCAGAATTGTTATCAGAGATGGCAGCACTGAGCAGTTTATCACTACCTGAGTGGCAGGTTTTGTAATCTCAACAGCAAACATGGGTGTACTGCAATAAACTACGCCAAAAATTATAACGTAGGTAATATAGGTCAGCTACCACACACCCAAATTTACAATACAAAGTACCCAGACATCACCTAGTACAGATCATAAGTCTCAAACCTAAAAAAAGTGGTTGGGGTGCCAAAATCCAAGGTGCATACAAGTCTCAAATGCATATCAAGGCATTCAAACTTTACTTCAATCTGTGAAAATTTTAGCTCTATGCTGAATAGAATATTTGCCATTTCGTGTAAAAATCACGGTACATGCTACATAACAGCCAAATTTTCGCCAATGTTCAACCTATATAATTATGACAACCACCGCCATTTCCACTTACACCGTACCTCATGTGTCATTTCCACTTACACACACACACACACACACACACACATGCACACACGCACGCACGCACGTGGGGTGACCCGACCTGCGTCTGCACGTCGTCTCCAGTCAGAATGTTCCCCACTGCCCTCAGAGCTGGAGTCACCACGCTCCTCTCGTGGTGCAGCATCAGCTCGACCAGTCGGTTCACGAGGCCTCCGTCCACGATCCGCTGTATCCGGGAGTCCGGCCCGTCGGCAATGAAGGCCGCGGTCCAGCAGGAATGACAGAGTACGTCTGGGTCCGTGTGGTAGAGCAGTCTCGCCAGGACTGGGACACACGTCAACGTCTGGAGGGAGATATGTATGTACGTAGGGTAATGGGCTATTCACAGTAAGCTGCATGTAGTGTATAGAAATGGTCCTACAGCTCTCTCCTACATATGTTCGTATGTATATATACCTGAACTGTGGTGGTTATCCCCTATCTAAGGACACCCCTGTAATTACGTATGTTCAGTCCAGTGGTCAAATATACATTACACACAAGCTCCCCAAATGAGTCGATGGCAATAAAAAAAGTATTGACAGTCGTCTCACAGCTACTCTCGTGATGTGCGGAGCAAAAAGTACAGGCAATTTATAGAAAATGGATTTTCAGGGCTCTACACAGCCAAAATTTGTCACAAACACAAGTAATCCCTGATTTATGCCAACATGGCAGGCAAGGGTTTGCCAACTGTATATACCCTTTAGTTATTAATTTGTTTGTGTGCTTGGCAAGTAGAACTGAGTTATAGGAGCCCAGAAATGCAATCAAGCCAGATCATAAACCTATTATGCTTCAACACCAGGTGTCCCATCCACAGACTGGACTCACTACATCAGAAGGAGGCTCGGGGTTTTTGCCTCGACAGAGGTTGGACAGCGTCCACGCCGCGTTCCTCAGGACAGTCAGGTTTAGATCGGGCACGAGCAGGAGCTTCAGCAGGTGCGGCATTATGGCTGAACCCAGGATTACATCGCGACACTCTGGACTATCTCCTGCTATGTTCCCCAGTGCCCAAACTGCCTGTATGGGGTGTAGAGGAAGGGGGGGGGAGTAGATAGTTAGAATGAAGGAGGAAGAAAGGGAGTGAAAGGAAGGAGAGGAAAAGAGCAGAGGGGAAGAAAGGGGAAAGGCAGTGGAAGTGAAAGGTGTTGGGTGTGGTGGTGAACAGGGTTAGGCGGAGTTTACTGTACAGCTTAAGGGTTGTTATCATAAGGCACGGAAAATAGCCATAGACGAGGAAAGAAATCTAAAAATCAAGGTGTTCTAAAGAGAGAGAGAGAGAGAGGCTCACTTGCTCGAGGACAAATTCATGTTGTGAGGTGAGGAGTTTGACCAGGTGAGGGACGGCTCCGCAGCCAATGACAGTTCTGGTCTGGAGGGAGGAGCCTGAGGCGATGTTGGTCAGCACCCACGCTGCTTCGAACTGGAGAGGAAGAGAAGGGGAAGATGGAAGTGGGGACAGGGTTAGGAGGAGTTTGCTGTACTGCACCAAAAAAAAGTGATGTGAAATAATGTATCACAATGCTATATATCATACTGCATGCACTACTATTAATTTACATCCCCACCCACAATTGTAAGAGTATGTGTGCGCAAGTGATAAGAGCTATTGAGCCGCACTGTTGGTTGAAAGAGATCACAAAGGAGAAATTAAACTACAGGTACAGGGCAGCTTACGACCAAGGGGTGCCGTTCTATGTATATACGTAGACTACACTACCCCAGCCTCGATCTATCTAGGTTCCGTTTATGGCCATCCACGAATTTCGCTTGTGAGTGATACGGAGAGTACACTCTGGCTCCACCCATTCAGGGGGCCTACGTGCATGCGCAATACTCCGCCGTTTGATGACGGGAGCTGCCCCAGTTAACTGATAGTGTCCGTAGCTCAGAAGACCAGACAAGTGAGGTTCTAATAGTTTTAGTGAGGTTCTAATTGTTTTAGTCAACCGCCCGTACAATATAGGGTTATGGTTCATACGTACCTGAAGAGAAGGGTTATCAAATGTCAATATTTCCACTACACGAGGAACGCATCCTGTATCTATGACTTCTTGGATTGGAGGACTTTGGCCTTGGTTTCGAGGGTGGGAGAGAGAGAGAGAGAGGGGAGAAAAGGAGGGGAAGAAAGAGAGAATGGGAGGAGGGAAAGAGAGAAGAGAAAATAGGTGGGGGCAGGGAAGTGAGGAAGAGTGATGAAGATAGAGTAGGAGGGGGAGAGATGGACTAGGAAGGGAGAGAGACAAAAGGAGGGTACATAGGTGACACAGGAAAGTCAAAATCGGTGAGAGAAAGGACTGCAAGCGAGGTACATAGAGCTGGCCTATAATTATACATACATACATGTACTACAGCACCTCTAGCCATGGTGAAAGATGCAGGAGGCAGTGCAAACATACACACACACACATAACACGTAGTACCTACAAGGTCCAGTGGCAGCTGAGGAGTGTGACTCACCAAATTTCGAGAGGGCTTTCCTGAAGCGAGCCAGTGCGGCCAGCTGCTGCTCTGTCTCATTGGCGAACAGTGCCCTTGCCACCTCAGTGAACGGTGTCCCCTGCATCCCAATGTATGGCACAAGACTGACATAAATCAAGACTGAATACAGTGGAACCCCCTTTCCAAGGACACCCCTGAAACGAGGACACCTCAGTTGCTAATCAGAATGCCTCTTTTCTTCCACGAACAGTTCATGCAACCCCTCACACATCTCTTATTTGGAAACTTTCTTCTGTTCAATTTACGTCAGGATTGGAGGGGTTCCACTATATTATTGTATAAACTATTGCATAACATGTGGCTTAATACAAAAATGACCAGCTGATGTACATACATAATCATAGATAGGACTCTTAGTTAGGTATATACATTATACCTAGTCCAACTATGAAAATTGTGCATAACAGCCACACCATTTCTACCTCTGGAAAGGTTGCGTTTTCTGCTTCCAATTCGTCCACGTCTGTGAGGTTTCTTCTCTTGGAATACTGTGAAGAGACACACAAGTACAGAAAGACAAACGCATGCAGCGGAAATGACGAGGTTCAGCCTCGAAACTGGAGGGCCGAACGCACCTGCTCTTCTCTCCTGGACCGTCTCAGCTGCACTCCTTCCTCTTCCCTCCTTCTCCGCACCTCACTGACGTCCAGGCCCTTAGTCTTGTACGACTTGAGCCGATTTTCTGCTGGACCTTTCGAGGCCATCTTCACCACCAAGCAGCGGCGTGGACTCCGTACACTATTAGAGACCATATCCGTTTACGCGTCCGCACACTCTCTCCGGAATACTTCCGTATTCTTCCGTATACCCTATAGTTACAGCTGGCTGGAAGGAGAATATGCAGCAGAGTGTATGCGACTGGTTGGAGGCGAGGAAGGGAGTAAAGGTGCAGCAGAACTGGGTGGAGGCCTGTCTGGAATGGATAGAACAGGAGGAGGCAAGAAATAATTGCATGTCCATTCCACTAAGGGGGGGCGTCCATTGTGGTTGAAGTTTTCAGCAATTTCATAATGCTACTTTCATTCTAATTTTTCCCTACTGGGTAAGGGAGGAAGGTTGGTCCCCACATGAATGTTTTAAGCCAATTTGCTGAATATGAAACTCTTTCTTGGAGCATAGTGGAACCCCTGTAATCCCAAGTGGGGCAGGAGAAAGTAATGATGCGTCCTTATCTAAGGGGTTAAATAGCATGCAATAAACTGTCCTTAAGGAAAGAGAAGGTGTCCATATTAGTGAGGTGTCATCTAATCTCAGGGGTTAAAGTAGCATGCAAGAAAGATCTGTTCTTGGGGAAGGAAAGGTTGTCAGTAAAAGAGAGTGGCCTTTATTCACGTGCTCCACTGTGTTCTGCTATTATATATAGGGCGGTGGTGTTCCGATGGCTAGTTTGAGAGAGATGGTCTACGGGCAGTTGCTGCATGCGGACCTCAGGGATGTAGTGGTCCAGCCTTGCATACCAGCCTCTGTTCCACAACAACAGACTACTACCATCACCGGACACTTCATCGTTCAGGTGTATACCCACAATGAGGAAGTGCTGGACTGCTAGTAGCCTTTATATAATACCCAGATGGAGTATGCTCTACTACTGAAGGGCCGCAAATGCTGTTCTATATTTTTTTGCCATCACATCATACTGTGTTTTTGCAAATTCATGGCTGCGGTATTAAGTGCCTGGGAAAGAATGCACTTAGGTGATAAAGTACATCATAGTAAATTTCCGTGTGTTGGTCTAGTAAATGCGTGTATATATTTGTTGCAGGTTGATTCGCTCGTTGATGTGGGAGCTGCTGCCTATGCACAGCTCCAGAAGATAAAGGGCCAGTCACTTGATGATGTAGACACCAAGAAAAATGTGTGTATCTAGAAGTACAGGTCTCAACCCCTGTAATCAGAAGCTAATTATTGCCTCTTGTCCCATATTTACCTCAGTTTGAGCCCAAGCCAACTCGCCTGCTGCTTCTCTCGCTGACTGATGGAGTAACAGACTTTCAAGCCATGGAGTACCACCCCATACCCCAGCTGACTACTGATCTTACCCCGGGAGCCAAGGTGAGAGTTTTTTTTCCCACTCGCCAAAGACTGTACTCAATTCTTCCATCAGCATTTTTTTAAATGAAGAACTAAGTTTAAACTGATGAAATATTGCTCAGTATAATATATTTCTCTGTAGCATAACCTTCCAGGGAGAAAAAAGTGTGAAAATTGCGGTTTATTCTTGATGAAAATTATAGGCAGGAACCAGGACAAGGAGAAAGTCCTGATTTGAGAGTCATCTGCAAAAAATTAACCCAAGAACGTGGACAAGTAGTCTTAAAGCTTTTACACAATCACCGAACTTTCTATGTACCACAACACTTTTGCTGCTATACGCATGAAAATAAGATAATATTATGTTGTCTGTATTTGTGCTGCAGTTGGTGTTACGAGGAACCATAGGTTGCCGACTGGGGACACTGCTCCTGAGTGGTGACCAGGTGGAGCTACTGGGGGGAGGAGTTGAGTCACTGGCCGGGATCAACCGGCAGTCCAGAGTCCTAGCCAGAGCTCTGTGAGCATCTCCCCTCTTTTGAGCATTCACATTCACCTTGCATATAGTCGTAACTCTAGCTTCTCTTCCTCCTCTACTTTTATGTGAACTCAATTCACCTTTTTAGTGGGAAAGTTTTTGGAGGATAAAACTTTCCTGAATCAGTACCAAAAAATCTGTATAATTAAGAGTTCGTTTCCAGTACTTTTCTTTATTTTTGTGGAGGAAAACATCTACTTATCGGTAAAGAATAAGGATAAACTTGCATGGATTGCTTTTCCAGAGTATAGGTTGTCCCTGGCGGATGTGCACACTCTCACTAAAACAGCAAATAATTGCTAAACATTGGTATGAATGGTGATTGCAGGAATGATGAATCTCTGGCTGGAGAGGGAGGTACTACAGAGAGTGGGCCACCTCCTACAACTGGGTCTAGCTCCGCCGGACCTCCTGCCAGGTCTACTGGGAATGAGCAGTTACAGGAAGACAATGGCAAGATATGCAATTCCACCATGCTTACTAGAACGCATTTTTCTGCGAGCGAACGCCAGAATGAAAATTCAGTGGATTTACATGTATTGTAGGGTACCCGTAAAGCCTTACTGAATGACAATACCTACCAGTCAGATAGTTATTCTACAGGATAATCATGCAATTGACTAGCGTAAGCTTGCTTTGCTAACCAATTGAATGAGGACACAGTGCATACAGCTATGCCAGTCGGAAAGCAGAAAGCAGCATTTGCCTACAGTTTGTTGCCTGTATTGAGCATAAGCAGTCGGATATTGTTATGCATGAGCTGTGTCTCCCTCTGTCTGTTTAGCAGAGGCAGGACCAGGGACTGGGATGGAGGAGATTGGTGATCTTGATCTTGAGAACTTCGAAGAGTTTGAAGACAATGTGGACCAACAGTCGGTGCTGCTACAGGACTGCCAGGAGCAGTGGCCTGATGATGATGATGTTGGATTCTCACCTCTCGATACCAGCATGGAGGACGCGGGAGAGGAAAGAGAAGGAGAGTTTGAGATCCGAGAGCAAGAGGGTGCATTGGCAGCACAGTCTGGCGATCCATATTCTTCCTTTCAGTCGAGAACCACCGGGCAAAAGCGACGATATACTTCTTCTTTCTCTGGTGAAACTCCCGCGATTATTCTTCTGGGAGATACGAGGAAAGCGCCGACATGCCTGGTCCTTCTGGGCTTGGGATGTATACAGGCAAGAGAAGTAAAGTACAGAGACACAGAGAAGGCCGCATAACTGGGGGAAATGCATTGATGGAGGTTGACAGAGTGGATATGAGAGCAAGTGATAACTATGGTGCTGCTAGAGATTGGAGAGAAGCAGATAGGGAAATGTCATCTGGAAATTTCTCAAGAAGTGGGAGTGCAGGCTTGAATGATTCCAGTGGTAGTGTGTCAAGGAAGACATGTTCTGTAGCTGCAGTTAGACCATTGAACACTGCCGTGGGGGCCAAAGGGAGAGGAGGGGAAGGAGGGAGAGGAGGAGGGAGAGGGAAAAGAAGGGCTAGTGTGACAGCGTGTCCTGAGCCCAGTTTGGAGAGAGGTGGTTCAACTGCAGGAGACAGTGGTGGCAGTGCTGATGGTGTTTCTACAGTTCAGAGTATTTCAGAGGTGGCTGATGTGTGGACAAATAGGCCTCTTGTCAGAGTCGAGGTCAGTCTGTTTTACTTAACACACAGCGTGAGGTTGACTTATGGAGTCTTCATTCAATAGAACCCTTCCTTCTGAATAGGTAACGTTGGCCTTTTAAGTGGTAGGATGTACTTCATATTGAAGTGATTCAGTGTAATACTTTACGTGTGCACGTACGACAGGCTCGGTTTGTTAGAGTGACTAGTAAGCTGACACCGGCAGCTGGTCGCTGGACTGTGGCTGTTGTCTTGGAAGATTCAGTGGTGCTCAACTGAATGTCCAACTCAGCAATGAGGTATGGAATGTACATACACATTAAACTCTGAATAAGAGACACCTTGGGGATGTCCTGTATAATATTCAGGGTTGTCCAGTATTAGAGAGAAACATTAAGAGAACGAAATATACGCCGTAGAACAACGATTTGGAGTATAACATTGGTTCCACTGTTACAAATTTCATCTTGTTGTGCCAAAGTATTGCGCATTAAGCTTTGTGCATTGCGCGTAAATACAGCGTAACGCAATAAATTGGGCCTCAAAGAGTTGTTAAACTTATTAGTGCAGAATTCAAAGATGAGGGTCACAGGTGTACGCAAACACCTGCAAAAACCTTTATCCTATGTAATAGCCAAAAAGGAACACTTCAAGGGCAGTACATAATACGAACAAGTTCACATGCAAAGATGAGTTTAAGCGTCCTTTTGAAGTGAACCCAATTTGCCTCAGGTGGCTTTGACTGCATCGTGCCGCTACTAATTGAGAGGCTGATTAATCAGAAGACTGGCACCAGCATCAGGAGTTATATAGTGTTACCATGGCAGTCTGTTTGTCACCGATAGCTATACGCAGTTCCCTATTGTTGTGCCAGTGTTTGCTGGAATATAATATACGGGGTGGCCATTTTCTGTCATTCGAGCCAATACGTGTGCAACGGCGTATTACGTGTCGTTTGTCGTCCATTTGATGCAGATTTGTAGCTATTAGTGTATAGTGTTGGTAATAGCTGGCAAGAGTGAACAGTTGAGAATTGACTGTTGTGTAGCTGCTAGTAATCTGCTGTTTTTTGTTGCAGGTTTTGGAGAAACTGATTGGCTTTACTGCACAGGAGTTTGTGGAGGTATTATTATTGAGACAAGTGCACCGATTTACGTATGTTCTCTCATCCATGAATGTAGGGTTTTGGGTAGAAATTAAACTTGTTAATATCTATGTTGTCTTTGGTCTGTAGCATATTCAGCCGAACAAGAGAGATCCAGTAATCAGGGCCAGAGGCAGCGAGGTATAATGAAATTATGTAGAAGGAAATAAGAAAACGAAAGAAAGAGAGATGAGGGGGAGAAATAGAAAAGAGATTCAGTAAAGATCCCCATGGTATCAATTGCACAGTGTTATTTGTTAAAACTTTAGCCAATGTGACTACACCTTAGACTTCCGGATTGGTAGACAGAAGGTGTGCGAGGTCGTCTTACAAAACAAAATGATGTCAGCCAATAAACAAACAAGTATCGTCTTATGCACACGTGATACAAACAGAAAGGCACACTTTAAGCGCGGGGGACATTCACAACAGCGTTTACTATGGTGTATATAGCATACATTGTTCTACTGTCTTCTTTCCCATCTCCCATTTTCTCTCTTTTGCCGTCTCCTCTCCATCACTTCTGTGTTAATACAGGGGTTCAAGCATTGCCAGTCTCACTTGGCTACGCTGAACTGCGTCATGGAGATCAGGAAACCACCAATGTTTGGTGACCACCCTACAGTCGAGAGACTATTAGATACAGAGTAGCCTTTTTACCATAATCTATTATTGTACGTATACAGTCAAAGGGTGAAAATGTGGAAGTCGTGCAGGGCCGTAATCTCATAGTCGGCGGAACTAATTTCCGGGCGTGTTATCGTTTACAAGCCCAAAACACTGAGCTCCAGTGCTGCAGTGAAGAAAACACAGTCGCGCCCGCCTCTCGTCTTCAGAAAAGCTGCCTGCTAGCAGTTTGTCTGGGTGGCTGAGCGCGTGGGATCCGCCTGCACACGGCACCGGCGGTGGCGAGACACTCCCTGCGTGACCCGGACGAGCCAGCTGCCTGATATCATCTCACATCGCTAGTCAAGTCGGATACTCCCCTCGAGTTGATATTGAGCGGATTCCCACCACTCTTGTCCCTGCTGCCGAAACTGGTTCACAAAAGCTACAGTCTGCAGCCGTAGCTAGAACTGGAGTGATCGATCGGCGGCGCCAGCAAAAGATGGATTGATTGAAAGCTGCAATAGCTACACACGAATCCACGACTGAAGCGGTGGACGGTGCTAGGATCTATTAGTGTTGGGCACCCATTCTGTAGTGCAGTAGCTATAGCTGCTGGGGAGATGGCCAGACGAGTAGCGAGGGAAGAATACGAGCACCTGTGCTGGATGATAAAGAAGTGGAACCGTGATAGATTGGAACTTTTTGAGATCACCATGCCTAACGAGGTAACCTCCACATAGTCTAGTAATACAGCCTTCGGCAGTATCGTATGCGTGCATATTACCAGCCTTCAGTAGTGCCGCTTATTACCAGCTTTCTCTGTGCTTAGCTATTATCTGAGCTTCATGCAGTTCGTGTTACACGCTGCGTTTTTTTTTGAAGACTCCTGAGCCTCCTGTCTGTCTGAGTAAATATTTCCCACAGTGTGAGAAGATCTTTCAGAACAGCGCATAGTACTGTAGATGTTTCTGCATTTTAATGTCTCATGCAGATGCATCTGGACTGCACTTGAAGATTCAGCGTTCGTAAATGTATTGGCGGTGGTATGTAGAGTGTTCCACGTGGGGCGTATGTCTGTCTCGTTGTATGACTGTATTATAATAATGGACTGCTAACACTTAGACGTACCTGGAGAAGATGGGTGCACATGACACAGAGTAGAGTGCATGATCTTGTGGGTGGGCCAGAGGGGAAGGCTGAGCAACATGATATGTTTACTGGCCTATGAAGTCACCTGTACTTGGCGGGTGCAGGAAAATGACTCAGTCCTGGCCACACACAATTGCTCACACTTTTCACACACTTGCATCACACACACCTTTCGTCTGTTCGCTTTTGTGTTGCCCTCTTTACTCTTCCGCCCTCCTCTCTCTTACTTTTCACATCCCAACCCCTCTCTCTCCCTTTCCCCTTTCCCCTCCCTCCCTCCCTCCCTCCCTCCCTCCCTCTTCCTCTCACTCCAAATCCCGCGCTCCCATCTCTCTCAGAACCTCGAGTTCGAAGGGATCATGAGGTTCTATTTCCAGAACAACACCAAAGAAATGGAGCAGAAAGTGGCCACCAAATGTATCAGAGTCTCGAACACGGCCAACACCGACAGCGTCATCGAAGCCTTGGTTCAGAAATTTCGACCAGACCTCAGAATGCTGTCCAGTCACTCGTCCTACGCTCTCTATGAAGTACATTCAAACGAGGGTAAGAGTATATAGACCATAACTGAACACTATACAGCGGAGCCTATCTACCAATTGGACAGAAGAAAGTGTCAGTATATTCTTTATTTCTGTGGTTGATGAACTGATCTTGGAGAAAGAGTAGGTGTCAGAATAAGTGCGCGTGTCCTCATTTCAGGGATGTCATTACGGAGGGGCTCCACTGTATATAGCAATGTGGTGTAAGACTATAAAATTGTATCGGTGTACCCTCAGACTGTATTTACACTATCTCGTTAGTGTAGAGACTCAGGGGCTATGATAACTTTAGCCACAAAACCTGGCTCAAAGCTGTAATTTGCTCTTTTGATCATGGAGAGGCTGTTTAGCTTTTGGTGCTCCCGCTATGCTGTGATCAACCAGACATGTATCCCATCTTCCAAGTACTCTAGCTTGCCCGTCTAACGAGGAAGTAATGAATAAGTAATGAATGGCTGTATTGTGTTGGAACCCACTTCCATCTGTCGATCGAAAAGACCAACAAAATAAACTCTTGTGTTGTTCTTCATTAGCTGAGGAAAGGAAAACTGATGTCCTTTAACTTATAGCAAGAAACTTTTGAGAGATACATTTTCGAGATACTGCTATAAAAAATGTCCCGCCCGCTAAATTTTTGTAGATGGTTCACACAAACAGCGAACTAAATTTTACGTTTCTCACTACACCCCCTGTAATATAGCCAGCGATTGTTGTTATGTATCCTGCACAAAAAGGTTTAGTTGCCTTGGCAACCGCCACTACCCAGACACCGCTATCAGAGTCCAGCTGGTGAAGCCCTACTATTGACTGATATAGTATTGTTATTGCAAGTCTCTGGGAAACGGTAAACGTGAATACACACAAAGTATTGAAACTCCTATGAAGATACCACTGAGTTATGTAACAGGAAGACACGGATGTGTATGTGTATATTTCCCCGCTGAGGTTTCTTCCAACTTGCTCGGCGTGCGTGACATGCTGATAATTGATAGATTCTGGCGAAGATGTAAGTATAACCGTCGTATGTGTGACACGAATTTAGAAACCTATCTTATTTCATTATACGATACACGTATTTCGCCTCTGAGGCTTTTTAGCATGATTGATTATTAAATCGAGGTTTCCAGTGAAGAAAGCCATCCGCGCAGATGTTTACGTGCTTATGAACCCCTCCTTCTAAAGTTTCAATTACGCTCTCATTGTTAATTTGGTCAGTAGAGTATAACAACTTGTACGTATTTCGATGGTTTTTCTTTTGCTTGGTAGGTGTTAGCGTAACAATATCCCTAGACCCCTGCTTAGTTTGGTCAGATACTGGGGTTAGTTTGTACAGAGTGATCTGGTCCATTGGCTGGTGCTTGAGCTGATGGGGACTCAATCACTTGGTAATGATGTATCCCGCTATCTATGAATAGCCAATATTATGCTCTCAGATTAACTGTTTGTATAATACCGTTAATGGCAGTTCAGCTATACGGTGGAACCTCACTATTCCGGCCGCTCAGGGACCTGCAAATGTGGCTGGATAAGTCAGTGAGGATTGCATTTCAGGACAGGTTTACTATGAGAAGCATACATAGGTTGATCAATCCGTGGCAAAACCACAGGCTTTAGCAAAGTGGCTGCATTTCAGTATTAGCAAGATTCTACGAACTAGGTTTTAGGTCCACAGTGATCCGTGTACGCCAAAGAGAATGTTGAAGATCAAAAAGTGGTGGTTCTTAGAAACCTAGCTTCTTAGCGCAGTACTTAGTTGTCTGAGCTACCAAGGAATCTGACTGGAGGGAGTGGAGAGCAAAATATCCCCCTGCGTTCATTTCGCCCTGTGTACACACATAGCTATGCAGTGACAGACAGAATTGCGCAACCGTAGACTTGCACGTGGCGTGTCGGTTATTTTAGAAGGTCTGTGAGTGAGATTTCTCCCAGTCTGTGAGTGCTAAGGAATGTCAAGAGTTGTATCTCCCACACTCTATTAGCTGGTCCCTTGGGCCAACTTTCCACCCCTTGCCACTGCCACTCTACCATCATAATAATGTGATACCATGTTATGCATGATAATCAGCTTACAGCAGACCGGAAGATAGAATGAGACAGAACCAGTCTTAGTCGAGTGTCAAATCTACCATAGGGGCAGGTATAGCGACGGTGTACTAGTTGTACTAGTTGCGTACTACAACTCCAAAGACTAAAGAAGATACAGAGTTTCCCTTCCATCTACCAGGTTAATTACGTACTACGTATCCCTAGACGAAAGGTGGTACTTTCCCATTCTCTCTTCTGGGCTGCGTACTCCGTGAGATAATTTAACGTACAGGCCAACTAGGGATTTGCCATATCGCTTTGTACCTACACCCCTCTCTCTGTGGCCCATGTTGAAATCCAGTTTATGGCGACTTCAAACAGCTCAGTAGCCTAACCACCCTCCCCAGTTTGGAAACTACCGTTTACTCTGTTAACAAGTTACGCAACGCAAACTGGTTTAAGACAGGGTCGGGATACACTGCTACAATGCCACTGAAGCCAACCGTGTTGGTGAAGCAAACTTGTCTAGTAACACGAGTTTTTTTAAAGAACGGCCCACTGCATGTTTGTGTACAGCACGGGTAATACGGCTGCGATGAGTAATTGCAAGAGGCGTGACAGGAATCGAATCGGTATGCCTCAGTTTACTCTGTGAAACCGGAGACACTTTGTTTCTGCCGGCAGGTATCCATTAAGTTATGTTCTGCCGAGTGCAGGGCCAAAGAGCCTTGGCTGGGTTGAGTGTGTGTTATACTAACCATCTATATGCTGTGACCAAGAGATGTGTTGATTTTGGCCTTACATGTCATCCAAAGCGGTGTTTTGCTCAACCCTGAAATTATCGACGATTGAGGTTTGGAAGTAGGCCGTACAATAATATACCACTTGGCCTGTGGTCGCAAATATGCATAGCCTATTAGTGAAAGATGCACGTTGGAATTTGTACTGTAAACAGTGCAGCACGATGCGTATGTTGTGTACTCATGTTGTAAGTAATGTGCTAGAGCTGTCGAAATGACGTGTACCAAGTTGCACTTGCTCATGTAAACGAATGTAAATAATGTACAATGTGTACAGTTGTTCATGTAAATGAGTACAACATGTACAAGCTCTGTTGATGTGAGAAATCAGCGACATGTTTTCCGGATGTATGTCATGTATTTGCTACTGTAAATCATGTACACACGCCTCACACATGCATTTGTCACTACATGTTTTGCTGTACCAGATGTGTTTCAGCTGCATGTGAAGGTCCATATGTATGTACCCCTGTTAATGCATAACAAATGCTTGTATATTTTTTACAGACCTCTGTAATACTAATTGACCACGCACCCAGAACACTGTGTCGAGCTAGAACAAAATGTACAAGAGTGAATGTAATGTAGGTGACTGCCTTACCACACAGACAGCCAAACTGTAAACATATCTACAACTGTACATAATATGCACGTCACTACTTGTTGAGTATGTGAGATGTGGAAGAGTGTGTGTTGACTGAAGGGATTGTGGGTAGGTGTGTGTGCCAGGTGAACTAATCATGAAGCCTTTACCAATAATTTGACGTCCACGGATTCACTGGCCCCACGTCACGTTGCAACCACATTCATCTACCACTGCATACAATAGTTCACATCATACACTGTCTTCAGCTACTGTACGACTCCATAGTGTAGTTTCATGCACATTGTATGCCGCTGCTGTAGTAATTTGTGACTTGATGTGAGAATTTTTGCAACATGCCTGGCATGCTGTTTTTTGAAAGTGGGATGTCAAGTTATCTATGGTTAAACTTTTACTACAAAGCCGTAACCCATCTGTAACATGTGGGGTAATCCAACACACTTGTAATTTTAGTGTACATGTGAACACTATAGAATACATGATTTAGGTGCAATGTATATACAAGCTGCAGCTGCTACACATGTAATACATAAACTGTCTACTTTACTTCGCAGTCCTTTCTCACTTCAACTTGATTTCTCTCCTTGTCACACATACAAGCAACTGGTTTCTGTGGCATAGCGCAGTTTGTGGTTTTCTTCCTTTGCCTCGACTCTCGCATGCTATCTACTACTGTAGCCAGACTCGTCCATGAGCTACGTACCAGCGGGAAACCACGAGTGAACGCTGTTGCATTGTATTTCAGACTTTGAGCCCAGCCTGCTGAGTTGCCCTGGTAGCTCAGGTGGTAGAGCACTCGTCTAGAGAACAGAGTGTCGTGGGTTCGAGTCCCACTTAGTCACAAAAAAAATTAAAAAGTAAAAAGTGACCCAGTTACTCAACAAAAGTAAAAAGTGTCTTCCTAGGTGTAGTTGAATTGTTTGATGTGCACTTGCGTTGTGTTTACTTCATCCAACAGAAGAGCGGCGAATGGAGAGTGATGAGTATCCACTGATGGTACAGCTGGGATGGGTGAATGGAGAGAAAGAAGGAAGATTTCTTCTCCGACTGGAGGCCGACGGCGGAGGAAGGAAGGGGGACAACCGGAACACTGCCAACAAGCGGCCGGTGAAAAGGAGCAAGAAGGTGAAGAGGGAGAGAGAGGGAATAGTCCCTGAAGACATAGAGGGGAAGGGAAGGATAGCTCGGTCGCTGTACAATGTCATGCCAGAGTCAAAATTCACACGGAGCATCACGAAAAGGAACGAGAGAAATGGTCGGTTGCAAGGTCGCGATGCTCCGGAGGATACTCTGCGGGTGTACGCAGATTCCCTTCTACCCAACGGGCCCTGCAAGTCGCTGCTGATATCTGCCAACGATACGTGCGCTCAAGTGGTGAAAAGTTCGCTGGACAAGTACGGTATCACGGAGGACCCGAGCGAGTTCTGTCTCGTGCAGGTCGTGATTCCGTCCGGGCGAGCCAGCGAGAGCAACCCACAAGTGAACATGGACTACAGCGAGTTCGTTCTCGGAGACAATGAGCGCCCGCTCCAATGGAAGGGAGAAGGAATGGGAGGGAAGGGAGAGGTGGTCCAGTTTCACCTCCGGAGGAAGGACAGTTTCAGCTTCATGCAGCGGCCTCACTCCAGCTCACACTCTCGCTCACGCTCGCAGTCACCAGACGACGCTGATGACCTCTCGCTCCCGGCACTGGTGGAAATTTTCCTCGACGCCCACCCCCAGCAGCGCCCTCACCGCTTCCTCCTGTCAGCCGAGACCACCGAAATCGGAAGCAGCTCAGCGTTTTCCGTTGGAAATACAGACCCCCGTGGTCATCTCTGCCTCAGTTCACCTTCCATTAGACCTCGGCACTGTGTCGTCAAATTCAACGGTCAGTCGTACACCATCGCCCCTCTTGATAAGTCCGCTCAGATCTTCATCAATAGCGACCCAATACACGGGATCCACGTCCTAGAGCACAACTCGGTGGTGCGACTGGGCGAGTACAAACTCTTCCGCTTCTTCGCTCCCATGCCCCCTCCCCTGGGCGTCGCCGCGAGCAATGGGGTGAAGACAACGTGGCAGAATTCAAATTCGAATCACGACGGTTACGAATTGTCGTCCCACGGAGGAGGCGGAGGGGACGTATCCAGGGCAAAGTCGGTTGAAAACATCCGCCATTCTCACCTGGCGGACGAGATTCAGCAGAGTTCGGTGCCGCGGCGATTGAGAGGGAAGGCCTTTTCGGAGTACGACCTCCAGGCACAGATGGTCGGGGAGGAGGAAGAGGAGGAGGAGGAGGGAGAGAGGAGAGAGAGGGAGAGAAAGAGATCTGACCCGCGGACTAACTCCCAGCTGGACGATAGGGTGAGACACTATAATTTAGCTTTATAGACCTCGGTAAATGGACTGTACAATCTGTGAAGAAGCCATTCTCCCTGTGAAATTGTTTAGGAGGGTGTATAAGGGGACAGCTCTTTTGTAAAATGCAAAGTTCCAACCATACAGTATGAGGTGATATGATATTGTTTTCTAAGAGGGATGGGTGGATGGACGGATATATATACAAGTTTGTATTATTATGAATGCACTGCATGTTGGAGGTTAATGGTCGAGATCAGAGCTTTAGTGACGCTTTGAAGTTTGAATTGCCACATAAGACATTTGGAGACCAAATGTTGTACGTTTATTGATCAAGGCTATCTGACTCTTTAGAGACTTAATAAAAGAGTATATTTATCCCTCCTAAGCAGCCCCCCCCGCCCCCCCCCACGACTGATGCTTAAGCGCAACACTGTATGGTAAAGAAGGAGGAGAGAGACGGGGGGTGTGTTGCAGTACAAATGTCTTAGGTCTCTGTTTTTTCTATAGAGTATCGGGTGGAGAAACTAGTAGAGAATAATGGTGCCTCTATTTCTCACATGACAATTGGAATTGTGGAGTAGGGGATCTGTTAGTATGTGGGGTGTTTGGTTAGCACCTAGAAGGTAAGTGGTAGGGTGCTGTGGTGAACTTTTGGCGGTTGTAATGTACAAATGGTAGCTAACATATTTTACATATGCTGTACCCGCCAACCCAAATAATTGGAGCGTTCTTCAATGTGAATGTACGTATGCATGATGGATAATGTTCAGCGTGTTAGTTTAGTGTTGGCCGTGCTATAGCTACATGGCTGTGTGTACATGAGAGCTATGCGAGGTAAGGGCACCGAGCTTGGAGTGAACAGCATGACTTGATGGAGTAGGTAAAAGGTGGACTGCATGCCTCTGACAGCGTCGCCGTGACATGGCAGGTGTCATTCGGTCAGGCGCACGCAATTCCCAGAAGGGTCTACATCGGAGACGTTGACCGTAAAATATTATGTTTGATAGATATGTGAGTGGTTGAGGAGGCTGTCGTCGTGCCCACGTGACGTAATCAGTACGTTGCTGATATGGGTCAAACCGGATGCTTGGGACGTCGTTGTGCTCGACTCTTGATCTATCGTGGCACTTGTCGGTAGCTGATCCTCCCTCTGTCTGTCAAAGACAAGGGTGGGTTTTGGAAACCGGAAACCAAACGGTGTCAACATTTTGTGTGGCTAACGACCACATTAGTGTGGCTGAAAACAATATCACCCCATGACTAAAGTTTCTGGTATAGGCAACATGCCAGTTAGCTGTATACAAAGTGTCTATGTTACTGTACGACATTGGGTGTCATGGTTGTTATGATGTCCAGTCACGGTTTTACTTCTGGGCGGCAAACAAATGTGTTGGGTAGACGTTGCCAGTTTGCCCCTGGTATACCAATTACTATTAGATGTACCCGGTGCCCATTAATGTTGCTGATTGTTGAAACCCGCAGCAGTTACTCATGCAGATAATGTCCATGGACCCAACACCACACTACCACAAATGTTAGACAAGAATTTGACTCGTGCCCAGGCTCTTTGTGTCCATAAACTTACCCCAACCCACCCTACCTATTACCCCCCTACCTTCTACTTTTCTATTCATACAAGAAAGAAACGAACTAAATTTTATTTGAACGGAAAAAGACCACAAAGAAGAACGGACAAAACTCTGCAAAGCAAGGAATAGGGTCAAAAACGACTCACAAACAGCAGTCCAAAACGGGAGAAAGTCCCCCTCACGGATGACGGACCGCGGAGAATGGCTCACCCCTCTCTTTACGTTCCACCAGGAAAAAAACCACACTCAGCAGAAGCAGCTGACTTCTCAAGAATCAAGGAAGAAAATCGGGTTGAAAGAAGTCGACTGTCACCAGATTCAGTTCAAATTGGGAACGGAATACGGAAGGGATCGGCGGGATATGATGAAACAGAATAGGCTAACGGGGGCGGAGTGTTAAGGCGGGGACAGGGCCCGGGACATCGGAACCGGAGCGACGGAAGGCTTCTCGTGGACTTGGGATTGGAAGAGAAGTCTGGAAAAAAACTAAAGCGAAAATCAGAAAAAAGGGAATGAATGTTGGTTATGTAACAGTAAATTAGAACAGCAGTTATAAAACCGACTTCAAAATCTCTAAGAAAAGGACACTGTGTAGCTTGCAGGACGCCATTTTAGAAAAAGGTAACCAAAGGGATGGTTGTAAAGGGAAGGGAACATAAGGA
>CASHTH010003276.1:0-14562 GCA_030341885.1 Geodia barretti
TGTACCTCAGATCAGTGGGTGTTATTGTCAGTCCGACATAACAATCAATATTGCAAAACCCTCCAAATGATAGTCCTCTCTCCGTAATACTCTCACGCTTTCCATGGCGATACTGACTATAGTTGACTACAGTGTACACTTCATACTCGCCATTAGGTTTGACAATCTCCCAAAGAATCTCAGCTTCTTGACAGTCATAAAATCTATGTATAATATATCCATATAGAGAGTTGTTGAACCATTGAGTGAGATATTTATTGAGGAAACAAAATTCCCTGCATCAAGGTGGCATTAATACCTCTTAGAAGTCAAGAAGTCTCTACACTTACATGAGAAGGAACGAAAGTAATCACAGTTGCAATCACACAGCCCACCATCAAACAAAATAGCAGCTACAACCAATAAGGGAGCGGTTTTTGTTAACATCTTCACTTGCTCAAATTCCGGAGCAACTCGGATCAGCAGCAGAAACGCGCACTGACGTGGCAACGCCGTGCTTTCAATTTTGCCCCGCTGAAGCGCTGGCGCGCATGCGCAGCAGGACTTGTTTGTCAGTCTGTCGGTGTCGACGCTTCTTCTATAGCACACAGGCTATAAAAAGGCGATTCCTGAAGCTACTGGGTTAGAGTATACCGTGAATGCAAGCGAAAAAGCCAATTATCATAATCGGATTGGCTTACCCCGTGCCTGATCCGCTTTATCTGTGCATCATGGAGGCACCGTACGTCACAACAGAAGGCGTGTGACGACTCCCGCCTAGTCTGGTTTAGCTAACCAGTTGTTTCCGCGAGAGAGAGAGAGAGAGAGAGAGAGAGAGACCGCGGCTGGGTCCTGCCATCTGTTAGCGGCGGTCGCGGTATAATCGTCATCATCATTCAGAAGGGGTGGCTCCGCGAGGCGCGCGCGCGATGATTGAGGTTTGGAACGAGGTATATAGTGGAAAGAGCAAATTTAGATATTGAAGGTAATATATAGGAGAGAATTTTGGACATTTGTTGGTAGAAGGACAAAGGGTAAGAGGAGGGGGATTACAGCTTTGAGGAATAGTGCTGGGTGTCAGTGACTAGTACAAAGGGCAGGTTAGAGGTGTTAAAGAGGCATTATATCAGCAGTTGGGCACTTGTATACTGTGTTGGTACAGCCTTTGATGATAGTTGGAAAAAGGAAGTGGATAAGAAAGTGTGTGAGTTGTCAACATATTGTGTAGAAATGAATTGGATAAGGAAATAGATTTGGAGGAGATTGCATTGTGTGTTAGAAAGTTGAAGAATAATTGCCCAGCGCGTTAGCGCGAGGCAACTACTCCGCGATATACGTACGTACGTGTCGGTCACGCTTAAGAATGCCAATTAGTCACGCTTAGGGAATGTAAATTAGCCACCAAACGGAAGTGTAACTTCCGTCATTCGTAGGAAGTCTAGCTTCCGCCGTGCGCGCAGATTTCTGGCTTCGCGCGCAGTCAGTAGAGCGCGCGCACGAGCGGCCTCAGTCGGACTGTTTACGCATTGGCTGGCAGTGGAGGGAGGGCCTCATAGTTAACTTGTTTAAGAAGGGAGATGAGGAGGATCCTGGAAATATAGGGGCATCACTCTGCTGAGTGTGGTTGGGAACGTCTTTTGTAAGGTTTTGAACAACAGGTTGGTGAAGCATCTGGACGAGGGCAAAGCATTGCATGAGGGCCAGGCTGATTTTAGGGTTGGAAGGGGTTGTATTTATACACTGAATGAACAATGAACTCGTGCAGGGTAGACTAAAGGAGGGGAAGGAGACATATGCATTCTTTCTAGATGTGCGTAAGGCATACGATAGTGTGTGGCGTAACGGCCTGTGGTTTAAGTTGTGGGAATTTGGGGCAAGAGGGAAGATGTGGAGGGTCATAAAGAAGATGTACGAGTTTTCAAAGAGTGCTGCATTGTTGGATGGGGAACGGTCAGAGGCATTTGATGTGGAACAGGGCGTAGCTCAGGGATGTAGCTTATCTCCAATTTTGTTTTCCGTATTTATGAATGGGTTGTTGAGGGAGGTGGAGGAAGCTGAGATTGGGATCGATTTATAGTAGTGGTGGGAGACTTGGAGGACTTTTGTTTGCAGATGACTTCGTTGGTGTTAGTGAGTATAAGGATCAGTTACAGACGCCTATAGATGTGGTGCGTGCCTACTGTCGAAAATGGAGGCTAAAGACTAATGTGAGTAAGAGTGCAGTGATGGTGTTTGCTAGGGAGTCAGTGGATGGTGCTTGGAAATGGGGGGAGTATGTTTTGCCTAGAGTATCTAAAATACTCATACTTGGATGTTGATTTTACTAATACTGGTGCATGGGATGTGCATATCAAGAATGTGTTAGACAATGGTAGAAGGAAGGTTAATCAGTTGCATAGTGTAGGGATATTAATTTGAGTGCTTGCAGGTTGTTGTTGCTGGCAGTGGTTAGGCCAACTTTAGAGTATGGGGGTGAGGTGTGGGAAGCCAATAAGACTCAGGCAGCTGCATTAGACTCCGTTATGCTGGGAGGAGCTAAGCGTATTCTAGGGTGTTTGTCTAAGACATGTAATGAAGCCGTTAGGGGGGATAGGGGCTTGATACGTTACAGGGGCATAGGGATGAGAATAAGTTGAAGTGGTGGTATAAGTTAGCGGCATTGCCAGGCAATAGGTATCCAAAGAAGCTTTTTAATCAGGAATGGAATTTTAAGCCACGGAGAGGCAGGCAGAGGAAGTGTTGGAGTAAGGTCATTCATGGTCTCTTTTCGTCATTAGGTCTTGACAAAGCAGAGTGGTAGCATGATATTCAAAATGGGGATTGCTCCTTGAAGGGCTTTCTGTCTATAGTAGGGGACAGTATTAATGAGAGGGAGATTAGAAAGTTTGAAGAGGGGCTAAATACCAAAGTAAAGCTGTTATTGTATAAGACATTTAACAAAGGTGGTAGAGTTCAAAAAGTACTTGCATGGGAAAAGTGATGCTGGGTCTAGATTAATGTTTAAGTTCAGGTCAGGCACACATGGGCTAAATGAGGAACTGGGTAGGCATAGGGGGAGGGAGGGGATGAAGAAGTGCCTGTTGTGTGATGATGAGTGTGAAAGTGTGAGTAATGTGTTGTGGGAGTGTCCAGTATATAGTAGTCTTATGAGAAATTTCTTAGTTGCCCTGCAGGGGAAGCTTGGGGATGATGGGTTTGAGCATTTCCAGTCGCTTGATAGTTTCAGGAAAGCATCCTTTATATTGGGTAGTGAGCTGTGGGAGGATAATTTGGTTCTTTGCTTCACCTTGTTAAAGGTTTTATTTCAGATGTTTGGGAGCTATGTAAGGTTAGGTTATATTATATGGCGATAATCCCAGCGTACAACAGACCTAGTCTCAGATTGCGTCTGGGGAGCTGCAGGGTGTCGCTGGTGGAAGGGGTGAGTTGAGGTGTCTGGGAGGTGAGACAGACACCGCATGTTCATAATAAAAAAATGAAAAGCACTGAAGTGCAAACCCCCGGTTCATTGTGACGCGCACGCGTAAGTAAACGCATGCGCCGTACCACTAATTGATGGGCTGGGTTTAGTATTAGCTGTTACTTGTGGTCTCTTGCCAGCTCGCGCAGTCTGACGCGGGCTAACTACACTACTAGATAGCATGCGAGAGGCGATACACGCCCTGCGTTGCATCTTCTGGTGCCTCCGAGGTAACCTAGCCCTGGACCGTCCGCCGCCTTGGTTTGTAACAGCACCCACTTCGGATGATTTTGCCCAGCACAACGACAGTTGATCTTCAGTCGAACTAACAGGAGCGGAATGTAGGCCGGCGCTCTTTCACTTACTAGGGCATCCAAAGTGAGTGCTGTTACAAACCAAGGCGGCGGACGGTCCAGTTTGTGAAAACACTCACAAATAGCTACAGCTAATGTCATCATCTGAGAAACCTACCCTTATTGCTCACGTATGCAGTTAAACACTCTGCCTTCAGAGTGGCTTACCGTTGTTCTTTCTCCTGGTGGTTGATCTTTTCTTAAGGAAAAGGATGGAGGCAAGTAGAACGGCTATAATCAAGCCCAGCAGTGTCAGACAAAGGACAATAGAAAGTCCAGTTACTGTTGGAGTCCCTAAAAAAGCACATCTCCACTATAATGCTGGTTTGGTAGTAGTAGAGCCTACCATTTTCTTGCTTGTCAGTTGCAGAGGCTAATGCTACACTGATATCAGGTAGCTCCAGTGTATTGTAGCCCTCTGATCCATCCATTAGTATCTCTGATACCAGTACATGGTATGGTCCTGATTGTTTCACCTTGAAACACTCCACCAATGCTATGTCATAAGGTGAGTGACGAGGTATTGTGTAGTTGAATGTAATCTGATCACTGAAAAGTGTTATTGCACATCCTTTAGCAGTAGAGCCATTTGTGAAAATACAAAAGGCACATATCCCTCCACTCACTGGTTTAACCTTGGAATACTTCAGTGAGGTACCTGCAAGTAGCATAGTCATTTTAGTTGTATTATTGCAGTCATACCACTGGCATACCTTCTGTAATCGAAACTGTTACGTTCACTTGAGTGCAAACATGTTCCTGCAAAACACCGTAGTGTATCTCATGGACACTTACACTGTACTCCCCTCCTTCTGGAACTGAGAAAGATTCCAGTAGTGCAATGTTGTCATCATTGTTATTGCTTCGGGTGGCTTTGAAAACATAAGCATGTTTGTTGTTTTTCATTATGATAGCACAGCCATCAGCAGTAGAATCAGAAAAGAAAGAACAGGAAAGACATATTCCTGGTTTTAGCAGTTTACTAATGACTTTGACAGCTGCTTCAATGAGTGTCAAGAACGCTGGAAGAATGAAATAACACATGGTATCCAATTTTTATTGCTATGTCAACCACTAAGTGTGTCACCTTTTCTGGTAGCATTTCCCTCTCCCACTTCATTCCATGCACTGATCTGGTAGGTGGTGCTGGCACATGGTCTCTCTAGAGTGATGTGTGTTTCAGTGGTGTTTGTCTGTTCTGAGACTCCCTGACTGGTGATGTAGACACTGTAGTGGAGTATGGGGACTCCTTCCAGGGTGAATGGAGGACTCCATGACACATTAATGCTACCAACTCCAACTGCTTCAACACTTACATCAGTGGGAGCTTTTAGGAGACCTGCAAGGTTTATATAGGTTTAGCTACAGATGAAAAGGTAGCTATAACACAATTCACCTTGTATTCTGAGGGTTGTGGTATAGGTAGTGTTGGAAGTGTTAAAACACTCGGGAAGACGCACAATTCCTGTGATTTGAGCTCCATTGTACCTCAGATCAGTGGGAGTTATTGTCAGTAGGAGATCGCAAGAACTGTAGCAAATCCCTACAAACAATAGTCCTCTCTCTGCAATATTATTCTGATGCCTTCCATAGTGATAGTGACTATAGTTGACTACAGTGTACACTTCATACTCGCCATTAGGTTTGACAATCTCCCAAAGAATCTCTGCTTTCTTGACAGTCATACAAATATATACGATACATTTCCAAATAGAGAGTAGTATAACCATTGAGTGAGGTGTTTATTGTGGAGCCAAAATTCCCTGTATCCAAGGTGGCAATAATACCTCTGAGAAGTCAAGAAGTCTCTACACTTACATGAGAAGTAATCAAAGTCATCACAGTAGCAAAAACACAGGCCACCATCAAACAAAATAGCAGCTACAACCAAAATGGTAGCGGTTTTAGCTATCATCTTCACTTGCTCAATTGCGACAGCAACACAGATCAGCAGCAGGAACGCGCACTTCTATGGAACGCCGTTTCCGCCAAAAGTAAGGGCTCTCCGCTTGTCAAAAATCGATTTCACATCGATCACGTAGTTACTCGATTTTTGGGGGGGAAATCGTTCTCTAAATCCATCTTTTAGCTACTTGGTAAAATTTACTCGCGTTAGCTTCAAGAAGCGCGTGTATAGCTAACCCGTCCTAAAGACGTCATATCCGTAGTATCCGAAACTTCTAGTACGTGATGCCCAGCCCACTAAAACCCGCGGACTAAGGATGAATTGGACGTTTTGCGATTATTATGATTGGAGATCGAGATCTAAGACTGAGACAAACGCGTGCCTCTGCCAACCTTTGGCCGTGCAAGATAGGGACAAGGTTGCAATACATCCAAACAACCGGGCGCCGCCTATATAGTCGACGGCGAACGTCTTCGATATAGCTTCTTTTCGGCCCGAATCTCTTTCGCCACGGCGATTGTTTTTCGCTACTGGAGTTTTCGTCACGGGCATCTTTTCTTTTTCAGTCCTTGCAAACATCAAGTTTTTTGCTCCTGTCTTGTGAGTGTGGTGATGCTGCATTGGTGCTGTTATATATAGCAGAATTGCATGGTTGATATTTGTGAGTTGCAGCAGATTTGGTTGTTTGGTGTTGCTTTGCATTGCGGCTTTGCATTGCGGCTTGTTGGTTGCTTCTGGCATGGCCGCCAAAAGTGATAGTCGGTCGGTTGGTCCCTTGTTGAAACTGCCCAATTCTATCTTGATAAGTTAGATGAATCTAAACGGTCTCTGTGGAAGTGCATTATGTTCAAAGGTTCTTGGTTCACTTCTTCTGAGTTTGAATCCTATTGTGGGAAGAAGACAAAAAGGTGGAGACAGTCTATTATGCATTTTGGTAAACCATCGAGTGATTACAGCCTATCCTGTCCACCAAAACCAGGTGCTAAACATGGCTGTTGCCAGTCATTGTCCTCACGGCCGCACACCTCAAGGTCGTAGTCAAAGCACTGCAATGTCTCGTTGGCCTCATCCGGTTCTGATAAATTTCACAACCCAATGGGATCGGGAACTAATTCTGCTCAGTAAGAGTAACTTCCGTACCTTTAGAATACCTCGATTGTTTTTGTCCATAATGCACCCGCTCTTGCTTCCTGTCGCTCTTCATCGCAAACTGATTATAGTACGAAGTCTCTTTGCTTCTTTTGCTAGTGTCTCTTCCTCTAGAAGTTCTGGTTCTCTTTTCTTCTCTGACCTGTGTTGTAGGGCTGGAACCATCTCTGTTGACCACCCTGTCTGCCTCTCTGAGTGGTGCCACCACTCCCCCGAATGTCTGCCAGTGAAGGCCATCAAAATTCTGGCACGGATGACAGTTAAGGCGTAGGCCAGCAGCTCCAACGTCATTCAGGGGTCGGCAGGACACCATAGTTGCTGTGTAGACGAGAATAACTGCGTCTGCGATGGCTCACAATTTCGTATCCAGGTAGCAGGGAGAACCTGGATATTTGGCCTCTGAGGGCTGACGAGTGGTCGGCAATGTTGACCGCTGGAAGGAGGGGTATACGTAGTAAGTTAGTTGTTGTGTGTTGTTCCACGAGTAACCTAGAAGTATCTAGTTTCCATTTGAAGGAAATCGCTGGACAGTGTGCAGTCTTTCCTCTGTTCTGCTGAAGTTGTTCACATTTTCATCAGCTGCTGTAATGAAACATGCTGCATGTACACTATATATCAAGTATACTAACAGCTCACTCTATTCAGCAAAATTAAGAAGAAAACAGATGAGATAGAAAGGAGGACGGCAAGTATAGGACTTCATACATGGTTACTTACGTGGGGCCAGCAAGATATGCACAATCTAGTGTACAATGGGGGCAAAATAATACGACAACATAAGCATTTAACCTAAAAGTGGATGCTTGCACAAGAATTCTACAGGGAATAAAAAAAATTTGCCTAATTTGTTTGTAAGAGGGCCATTTCTCTATTAGATTAGCATGAAAGAGTACTAACACTACTCCGCCAAATACCATGGTACAAGTCACAGATTCCTCACACTCTAGATCTGGAGTTATCTCATCCATGCCACCCAGGCCATTGGGCCCTGGGGGATTTGAGATGGTTGACAGATCATTATTGACTCATTATTGCATCAGATTTCCTCATTAAGGAAGAAAATGTGCATGAATTAAAAGTAGGTGCATAAAATCACTAAGGAGTTAAGTGATTTGAAAAACATCTTTCTACTGCTTAACAGCAGATTCTACAATTTGTCCAGCTTGATGGCCAGATCTATAATACTTTTTCATAATCCCTGCATGGCCTTGCGTGCAAACTTTCGGATGAGGTCTGTGGATACGGAGTCCAGGGCGGGGTTAAATATTTGCTACAGTTTAACCAAAGTGAAATTATTAGAGTGTGCACGGCAGTAAACTTTTGCCTGACCCCATACTCTTTCAATGGCGTTGAGCTCACAAAGAAATTTGGGGAAGAATTAAGTCCAATGGCCACTTTCGTGAAGTAAGTATTAAACGATAGTTACGAAGTCGTCATGGTTTGTGAGGAGCAACTTGCATTTCTCTGAATGCATTATTAACCCCCGGCGCGCATGCGCAGCGATGGTTACGGTACGTAAGTTTGTCTGTCTCTCCGTCTGTTACCCCGTTTTTTGCCACCACGCGCAACGAGACAACAAAACAACTGTACCAAAAGGTTCAGCGCTACACTGGCTTGATATTAAATTTGGCGATTTTCGTATAAGTATACGCGTTCGAGAGATACGGCGTGAAAACCTAGTGAACAAGCCAATATGTATTGGCTTACCCCGCCCGATTCTGCTGTATATGCACTACGGAGGCATGCGATCAACGGAAGACGAGTGAAGAGTGCAGCGAAATCGCTAAACGATAGTTTAGCTTGCAAAAGATAAATCTAAGCTGTAGGTATAGCTAGTTGAGCGGGTATCCCGACTGCACCAACCGCGGGTAATAATACCGATCCCTCCGCGCCTGCGTTTGTTACACTAGTGCGCGCATTTGTATTTCGCATGCGTATGCATCTAACATGCGTAGACACTGAGCTCAGTGTGGCTTCATTCGTCGTTGTCCCGTGGAAGCTACCCGTATAGTGGATGCCAACAAAAGGTCTGGGTTAGCGCTAGCCTCGCACGTGTTTTACAGAGCCTTTTTTCCGTCAGACCACGCGCGCACACGCACACATTAATTAACAGCCCTTGTTGTTAATCAGTATTTCCGACTTTTCAGGCCACTTCTGATACTTGAGTCATTCATTCGTGATGGTGATATTCTCAGTCCTGAAACCAAATTGTTGTATGATTTGTCTGATTTCCGCGTGATCATGGTTCTGTTGTGTACTTGAGATTTGATGAGATGATGGTAGTTTCTGTCGTTCTTCGATTTCATGTTTCTAGGCTTTAGGACATGTTCACTGTTTATTCTCATTCAGGCCTGCTTAATATAGCCAGTCTGTGTCTTCTAAACATGTTCATTGGCCTAGAGTCACACACTCTGATTGTGACAAGTAATATTGCTAGCCAGACCCACAGGTACCACGCCGCCGAGGGTTTTGCAGTTTAGTGCTTGAATAACTAATTGTTTATCCCCCTTTGTTGCAGAATTATGTGCAACACCTTGCAACCCATTTGTGTGTCACCATTCTCTGTGGTTGGTTTGCCCACACCATGTCCCTTACCCTCCGCCCTCCCCCGTCTTTCACCAAAATGTTCTTTACAATAAGTGCTTGTTCATAGAACTTTCGGTGGCAACTGCTTTGGTCAAACGACCAAACAATGGTGTATTTATCCTTTCTGTACTTGAAATCGGCAATATTTGCTGCATTTTCAACATGGGCCATGAAACGGTTCCCCTTCCAATAGCCATACTCGAGCAGCTGTCGAGCACTCTGACTGATTTCGGGGTTGTGTTCCTTTGCCCTTTTTAAGTGGGCGTCCATAAGTTTGAGGAACCCTCCATGCTACTCCACGAAATCTGAAACCATTATGCCGCTTCCCTTTGTTTTTGGTAGAATTGCTGGTCTGTCTTCCTCCCCCCTATCCACGTCTGATATTAGTGTTAAAGATTGATTCATCGGGGTAAATGATCACCAACTCTTCATAATATTCAAGCTGATTCATGGTGCCTTCGTTGCTGCATGGAGGTGGTGGGCGGTGTGAGTTTCGAAGCTCGTGCAAAGGTTTGAGGAAAGTCTGTCGGTGATGAATGACATCCTCCCACTCATGTCCATTAATGTCGACACCCTTCTTGTGGCTTACCGGTAATGCAATGCGGTGCAGAATAGAATCCATCTCGGAAAGTGTTGTTGCAGGTGGCTTGATGGGAGACAGGTGTTGTTTGACCGCAGAATGGTTTCGTCGTCATATTTGGCTCTACCTTCACAAATACGTGCTCGCGAACCCACTTTACAGCTTTGTTGTTGAGTACTTCATTGTCTCGTACTTGCCCTGCTGCTGGATCCTTCATTCTCGAAAAAGTCGTTTCTGTATCGGCACACAGTTTTTTCTCATTGAAACCCACCACTGAGAGCATTTGGAAAAGAGTGGGGGTTCCTTGTTTTTGATGATATTCTATTGCACTACCGGTAATAGCTATTGGACAGATGCCGAGTGCATTATCGATTCTCGGGACCGCAAACTGAGTTTAATAATAACCGTAGTATACGAGCGTGAACGGTGCTTCAACTGGTTGAACAGTCGAGCTCCCGTGCGTTCACGGGCCAGCAAAGACTGGACTACCACCCGTGAAGTAGCTCCCAGTAAGTTTGCTACATAGCTCCTGGGACAGTTTGCCAGCCTGCGCGCAATAAATTAAACTGTTCAAAATTTCCCAAATGTTCATAGTATGGCATCCATTGCATATTTATTACAAGTACAGCTATCAGTCTTTTCACAGCATACTAAACACTTCACACACACTTAGTCTAGACATGTTTAACTTCTTTCGTTTGTGGTGTTTATCTATATACTAAGAGTGCCATAAGCAGCATTAGGAGCCACTGCAATCTCCTTGTCTTGTCCAGTGATAGGCCTCAGCTCCACATGTTCATACATGTGGTCTCCACCATCAGTGACTGAGGGAGGTGGTGGTGGTAGTTGGGTGTTCTCATACAGTGGAGCAGTTGTCACAGGAACTGGTGGTCCGGGGTCTGTGGTACATTCTGAATCTGTGCAAACTGTTAGCATGTTTTAGCAGCATTAAGTTTGTATAAAAAAAGACAAGTACGGCTGTCTGCATCTGTGATAGGCACTGAGAAAACAACCCTTATTGCTCACATATGCATGTACACTCTGCTTTCAGGGTGGCTTACTGTTGTTCTTTCTCCTAGTTGTCGATCTTTTTTAAGGAAATGTTTTAGAAGAATTAAGTTTTGTATAAAAAAGACACAAATACAGCTGTCAGCATCTGTGATAGGCTCTGAGAAAACAACCCTTATTGCTCAGGCATGCAGTTTCACTCTGCCTTCAGAGTGGCTTACCGTTGTTCTTTCTCCTTGTGGTTGATCTTCTGTTAAGGAAAAGGATAGAGGCAAGTAGAACGGCTATAATCAAGCCCAGCAGTGTTAGACCAAGGACAGCAGAAAGTCCAGTTACTGTTGGAGTCCCTAAAAATAGCAAATCTCAACCTATAACGCTGTTTGGTAGTAGTAGAGCCTACCATTTTCTTGCTTGGCAGTATTGTCAGTTGCAGAGGCTAATGCTATAGTGATATCAGGTTGCTCCAGTGTATTGTAGCCCTCAGATCCATCCATTAGTATCTCTGATACAAGTACATGGTATGATCCTGATTGTTGCACCTTGAAACATTCTTGTAATGCTATGTCATAAGCTGAGTGACGACGTATCGTGTAGTTGAATGTAATCTGATCACTGAATAGTGTTATTGAACATCCTTTAGCAGTAGAGCCATTTATGAAAACACAAAAGGCACATATCCCTCCACTCACTGGTTTCACATTGGAATACATGACTGAGGCACCTACAAGTAACATACATAGTAACTTTAGTTTTGTTGTTACAGTGATACCATAGGCATACCTTTTGTAATTGAAACTGTAATGTTGTTCACTTGAGTGCAAGCATGTTTCTGCATAACACCGTAGTGTGTCTCATGGACACTGACACTGTACTCCCCTCCTTCTGGAACTGAGAAACATTCCAGTAGTACAAGGTCGTCATCATTGTTATTGCTTCGGGTGGCATTGAAAACAAAAATATGTTTTTTATTTTCCATTTTGACAGTGCAGCCATCAGCAGTGGAATCAGAGGAGAAAGAACAGGAAAGACATATTCCTGGTTCTAACAGCTCACTAATAACTTCGACAGCTGCTTCAATGATCATGAAGAATGCTGGAAGAATGAAATGTTTGTGTTAATGTTGAGTAATGCATGGTATCCGGTTTATTAGCGAGGGAAGTGGTCTGAATGTAAAATTATGCGTATATTTTTTCTAATGCACTTACCAAGTCATTCTAAGTATGTGCTATAACACTCGTGAAATATCGAACTGCTCGCTTTGCTCGTCCTCAAAGTTTTGCATTCCTCTATTATACCATTACTAAGACAACACCTGCATGGAATTATTGTGTCACCAATAACTCTGCCACCTGCTTCAATCACAGTCGTGAATTCTGCATTTTTTAAAGCAGGTATTTAGCTATGCCCCACATCATTATAGATGGTTTTTCAGTTTGAAAAACCCATTGCTATGTCAAGCACGTGTTAGATTGTCTCACCTTTTCTGGTAGCATTTCCCTCTCCCACTTCATTCCATGCACTGATCTGGTAGGTGGTGCTGGCACATGGTCTCTCCAGAGTTATGTGTGTTTCAGTGGTGTTTCTCTGTTCTGAGACTCCCTGACTGGTGATATAGACACTGTAGTGGAGTATGGGGACTCCTTCCAGGGTGAATGGAGGACTCCATGACACATTAATGCTATCAACTCCATCTGCTTCAACACTTACATCAGTTGAGGCTTTTAGGAGACCTGTAAGGTGTATATAGGTTTAGCTGCAGATTCTTACGTAAAGGTAGATATAACACAAATCACCTTGTATTCTGAGGGTTGTGGTATTGGTTGTGTTGGAAGTGTTAAAACACTCAGGAACACGCACCATTCCTGTGATTTGAGCTCCATTGTACCTCAGATCAGTGGGAGTTATTGTCAGTTGGAGATTACACTCAGTACGTTGACGGCAAACCCTCCAAATGTTAGTCCTCTCTCTGTAATACTCTCACGTCTTCCACGGCGATAGTAACTATAGTTGGCTACAGTGTACACTTCATACTCGCCATTAGGTTTGACAATCTCCCAAAGAATCTCAGCTTCTTGACAGTCATAAAAATCTATACGATATGCATCCATATAGAGAGTAGTTGATCCATTGAGTGAGATGTTTATGGAGGACCCAAAATTCCCTGCATCAAGGTGGCATTATAGAAGTCAGAGAGTCTATATTTTATCTGTACACTAACATGAGAAGTCACGAAAGTCATCACAGTAGCAATCACACAGCCCACCATCGAACAAAAGTACAGCTGCAACCCAAAAGGTAGCAGCTTTCGCTAACATTATTGACTTGCTTAAACTTGTGTTGGACGCGACAGTAGATCTGACAGCGAGCGCAAGAGCGAGAGCAACGCGCTGACAGGGCAACGCCTTGCGCATGCGCATATTTTTTCCCCAACTTCATTTGTCGCTAGTCCGGCTTTACCCGCGTTGTCTACCACGAAAAGGTGGGCACAGTAAGATGGCCTCGGCGGAAAACTAGCGCGTTTGGATGAGGAGAGAGATATTTCTGCTGCTGCTGCCGCTTCCAATGGCGGTTGACGCTTCAAAGCAGTCTTTGTCTTTGTCCCCCAGGTTATAGCTATCATTGTAATCTGATTACTGAAGCCTGCCTATGAAACCACCCCACCATATGTGCCACAATCTAATTGCATCCTTGTTGGAGACACTACACATACACCCTGCTTCAGGTAGGAGCAGCCCATTAGCTTCTGGTTTTTTCTCAACAGTACTCATTGATCGTCAGAGTTAGGTAGAAACAGGTTTACTATCTAATGTCGCTACTAGAAAACCTGGGTGCCATTTAGAATAAGTTTTACTAAACTGAGCACTGTGACATATTTACTAATGCAGACACATGATCATGTTCTTACCAAAAAAAACATCCAGCTCCTTCGTAGGCACAACACTATTTTCAAGGAAGCAAAGAGATAATTGAGAGACGCTCACTTTCAACAGTACAAGAAACTTAGAAACAAGATTGTTGGTCTTATGAATCAAAAAGAGAGAGTACTTTGACAAACTGGTAATGGCTAAATCCAAAGATTTCTGGACTGATGAAATAGAGAAACAGTTCCAGCTCTTCAACATGAGAATCACACTGTTACAGGAGACACAGAAAGAAGGCATGGCTACTGAACAAATTTTTTTCTAGTTGCTGGAACACTGCGGAGCAGCCACTCACTGAAGAATCATATCACTGCCCTGACCTGCCAACCCATGAAGTCACCCCTGAAGAGGTTTTTGCCCTCATGAATAAACATGATGTCAATAAAGCCAATGGCTACAACTGCATACCTGCTTTTGTGCTGAAAGACACAGGCAGAAGCATTTCTTCACCTTTAGCCCAATTGTTTTACCTCTCCCTTTGGTCAGGAAAGTTCCCAGAAATGTTGAAGATGGCAATTATTGTCCCAATTCCAAAGTCAGCTGATTAAGTGATCCATCTAACTACAGGCCTATCTCACTCTCAGCATTGTTAGTGAACTATTGGAGAAAATTGTGTATGC
>CASHTH010003277.1:0-37546 GCA_030341885.1 Geodia barretti
GCTGTGATTCAGTCACTATGAGCTGTTTGTGCTATCAATCAACACACGGCAGAGGCTCACGCGAACGCATTGTCAGGTCTCTGACGCGTCCCTCGCCGAGAAGCATCGGGCGCTACGACGTATTAATTCAGGTGGCTAGTTCTGTGACAGCCCACGTTTGGTGCCGGTCTAGGGCGCCCTGCCGGGTGCTTCAGCCACTCGGAGCCGGAGGGCCTCGTAATAGGGCCGTTCCTGACACACGACCGCAGAATCCAACTACCAGGCCCCAGTCAAGCCCCGATGCGCATGAGTCGGGGCGAGCGCCCGAGGGGCGTAGCAAAGCTCTCGTCCCGTACGCGCTGGTGGAATCTAGCTGCCTTGTGCAGCTGGTGTGCGGAGGGCAGCCGCCAAGCACCCACCGCTATGACGGAAGTCCTCCACCGGCACATCACAGTATGTAGAGTCGTGCTGTGGTAGCGTTGGAAGAGGAGAGTGTGTCCGCTTCTCGCGAGTGCACATGAGAGGATGGCTATATGAGGTGACACGGCTTGCTGCAAACAGCCCGGCTGGGGGGGTTGATGCGCATGCACGCACCGTGCGTTTTGCAACGTCCTAAAAAACTGGCAAGGGAAATTGTTTCCTGTAGTTCATCTACAGAGTCCATTTCAGTGGTCCCACGCAGATAACCCGTTTTGAGATTGGTAGTAAGACGTCTGGGGTGATCACGACCATGGATGGGTGCGAAGAATGTGTGCAGTCGCAAATGAGCACACAAGCCAAGAGTGGGGGGGGATTAAACAAAGACAACCGGTTACGTCGGTATTACATATCCGGAGACCGAAGCAGCCAAGCTATGACGTCCCAGACGAACCATGCCAGTGCGTGCACTCCGCCGCTTGAGGGTAAACCCGGATCTGCGTTGCACGCATCGTGGTTCGCGTGGTCGAATTCTACTCGCCTAGTATTCTCTTTCAAAACCATCAGGAGCGGGGGTGAAGGGAACTTTTCTTGTATAGAACGCTTTTTCCCGCAGGCATTTCGACAATCCCGGTCTCCACGGTAAAGGACTGTTGCGACCCCGGAAGGAGAACCTGCCCTCACACGACGCACTTATTCCGCACCGGTACAACCTCGTCTCACCATGCGACGCAAATACCCCACTATGTGTTGGGTGTAGATTCCAAGAACTACAACCATTGGTGAGGAAACGTTTGTCACTTGGTTTGTTTACTGGTGTTACATGCAGAAAGAGAAGGAGAGTCTGTTTTACAGTGAATTGTGTGTGAAGGAACAACAGGCACGCTTGTTTTCGTGTGCAAGAACTGATCCACTAGATGTCAAACATTTCAATTTGAGTTTTGGGAGAGCTTGATTTGCTACACACACGCAGGCTCTGTATTTGACAACGTGTGGGACATTAATAGGGACATGTTGCCGAAACGACCACGTCACACTGTCCATACCCGAATAGATGTTGTTATACTCTGTTGCTTAATCGGTCATGCCCTCTTAAACCGGTGACTCTATTGTCCTCAATAGGCAGTGGATGGATATTGTGTACGTAGCAGTATTATACGAGGTAGAGGTAATAGCCAACTGTCAAATGGACAGCATCTGGCAACACAAGGATATCACGTTACTAGTTCAATTGGTTCGCAAGAAGGATTGGCTGGCACTTGGTAGGGAGCCATGGCATGATTCACAGAGGGAGACCCAATTGAGGACACTATTTGTACATCTGCCCTATTTCAAAGATCCCAAACGTTCCCCTAGTCTTGTTGTGTCAACAGGGCAAAGGCAAGGCAAATATACCAAGGACCAATCTGTAAGATCTACTATAGCCCATAATGTAGTAGAACTTGCTATTCATTCAAAATAAATTTTATTGTGTGCATGATTATACAGTAAAATGCGCGTCATTTGTGGAAAACGTAGCACAAATCCCGACAGATTGCCTGATATTTTAACTACACAGATCCTGCACTATATAGTTATGTAAGCTCTACCATCATGACCACTTCAACTTGATGCTTCCCATGAACTCCGTCAGTTAATTCTATGTGTCATAACATACTCATTCAAGTACTCAAACCTGTTGCATAAAACACCTGATTCCAGGTATGGTAACAGTTGGGACTGTGGCTATGAAGCTCTGGGGAATTGACATTAGTAGGAACCCGTTCCGGTAGGAAAGTATCAAAACACAAGTTCCCAACAACGGTACACTACCCACGTTCTGCTAGTGGTTTGACCCAAGGTGTCCCAGGGTTGGTCAACAGTGGTGTTCGCTATGCCTCTGAGATTGACAAAAGTGAAGAATTTGTTAAGCCAGCGCTCCGACGAGAAGAATTTGTTTGGGGCAGTGTTCTGTGGATGAGCATGCACCTGTGGTTTGATCGACATGCACCTTGCAATGCCTTTGAGATCCATGTATGTACGTACGTAGCTAAAGTCAGCATTCTGAGTATATAATGTATCATACTACATGTATATACACTAACACCACAACACAATAAATGCACAATAAGCTTATGTGGATTGTACAAAGCAACTCAACTACATGGCTGTTATATCATTTGCCTTTAACCCCTCAGCATGGATATACTTGAAATCTCAAAAGTAAATATACATAAATCGGCCTTTAAACTCTCAGTATGGAAAAATTAGCAAAAAATTAAAGGACTGTTAGCTAGGAGAAAATGAAAAACTCTCAGTGACTGGAGAATTAGGATCTTCAAACACTCAGTTTCCTGTTAAAAAGAAAATGTGGACCACAATGGCATTTGGGCCCTCTGGTACCGACTGTAGTGGCGTAGTGAACTCACTGGTAAAGTAGTAGGTGCGGCCGGGCTGGTAGTCTGGAGTGTCTTGGAGATTTTCAGATTTCCTCTGGATGGCCGTCGAGAAGTTGTTGGCATTGAAATACTCGCAGTTCGATATCAGTATGCACTTTGCTCCAGACTCACAGTTGCAGTTTGTGTATTGGTCGATCTCAGTCTGCGTGCCGTGTGGGAGGAGAGAGAGAGAGAGAGAGAGAGAGAGAGGGAGGGAGGGAGGGAGAGGTTCAGGTAAAAGTAAACAAATTGCTGAGAATCCTAAAAAAAATTTTCTGAATGAGGGATGATTGATGGCAGTCACACAAAAAATATAATGGAAACACAGTGGAATTAATATTGTCCTAATCCCCACGAAATCTCACTCAAACAGCAATCAACCTGGGACAGTACAGGCAAAATGTCTTGAACATGTGGGTCCCTAGTTCGAGATGACGAAAAATGAACCCTTTTAAAATGAGCACCTAAAGTGTGGTTTGGTTCCTTGAGTCATGATTCTAGAAACAGCAAGATTCTTGAGTAAGTGTTTTAAGTTGTACAGTGTAATCAGCAGATTAAGTGGCTCAATTGCACAGCAAGTGGAAGCACTGCTACAGAAAAGTCTCAAATGTGAGTGCAGGCTTTAAGAAAAGTTGCAACTATGAGTGCAGCCTTCAGAAACGGTCTCAACTTTGAGTGCAATTTACTAAGTGATACATGTCTTGAATATCAGTTGAGCAGGTATAGTACACATTAAAGAGGAACGCCGGATTGAGTATCAAAAGAGGGTATTAATTCCACTGAAGTGTTATGGGAAAAACAGGGTATTTTTGTAGATCCCCAAGATTTTTGCACATCGGATGCCATCAAGAGTAGCTCTAACATGTGGCCGCAATGCTATATGTGTACTAGATGGCGAGGATCTCTGTTTGAGTGCCTTTACATCTCTGTCAGAGTTGTGTTCTGAAGAGTAAACTGTATCTTCCTTGCATTGTGCTATATAGCCTTACTCTGTGTCAAATTGTTGTAAATATCCTACTGGTTATCCTCGTGGTACCGTTCAAACCTTATTTGAAAGTACATGAAAAATATGTGAGCCCAACACGTGGCTTACCCTGAACCTCGGTCTCAAATGTGAGTCCAACGCGTGGCTTACCCTGAACCTCGGTCTCAAATGTGAGTCCAACGCGTGGCTTACCCTGAACCTCGGTCTCAAATGTGAGTCAAACACGTGGCTTACCCTGAACCTCGGTCTCAAATGTGAGTCCAACGCGTGGCTTACCCTGAACCTCGGTCTCAAATGTGAGTCCAACGCGTGGCTTACCCTGAACCTGGGACTCAAATGTGAGTCCAACGCGTGGTTTACCTGAACCTCGGTCTCAAATGTGAGTCCAACGCGTGGCTTACCCTGAACCTGGGACTCAAATGTGAGTCCAACGCGTGGCTTACCCTGAACCTGGGACTCAAATGTGAGTCCAACGCATGGCTTACCTGAACCTGGGACTCAAATGTGAGTCCAACGTGTGGCTTACCTGGAACCTGGGACTCAAATGTGAGTCCAACGCATGGCTTATCTGGAACGTGGGACTCAAATGTGAGTCCAACGCGTGGCTTACCCTGAACCTGGGACTCAAATGTGAGTCCAACGCGTGGCTTATCTGGAACCTGGGACTCAAATGTGAGTCCAACGCGTGGCTTACCTGGAACCTGGGACTCAAATGTGAGTCCAACGCGTGGCTTACCCTGAACCTGGAACTCAAATGTGAGTCCAACGCGTGGTTTATCTGGAACCTGGGACTCAAATGTGAGTCCAACGCATGGCTTATCTGGAACGTGGGACTCAAATGTGAGTCCAACGCATGGCTTATCTGGAACCTGAGCTGCGCGCCGAGGGTTAATTATATAGGACTGAAATTTCTGGTCAAAGGGTAAAATATCACTGGGTTTGAAAAAAGAGTGCGCTTGGGCGTGGCCTTAGTAAGCGCGCATCGCGTAGAGTGATTTTGGGCGTGGTCGGACCTATATATACGCGTTGGGTCTACTTGATCCAAGGGCACTAAAACGCGCTAGCCTTGTATATGTAGTTGCTCCCAGCTTTCACTGCGTGACCTTTGCACCGCGCGGCAGCAGGTATATATATACCTATAGTGGGGGTGTGCCGAACGCGCAGCGCAGAGAATCCTGGGATTTTTTAAACCAATATGCGGGGCAGCGGGTAGCTAAGCATCTCTTTTCCGGGATAAACCCGGGAGGGTTGGCAGGTCTGGAGACCACGAGTAACAACTAAAATTAAACCCAGCCCATCAATTAGTGGTACGGCGCATGCGTTTACTTACGCGTGTTCGTGACTGTGTCTGCCGAGGGTTTGCACTTCAGTGCTTTTCATTGCTTGTTGCTTTACTCCAAGGGAAAATACGTGTAGGTGATCAGAAAGTGAAACTACAATTTCTAAGAGGAAACTCCGACAGACAGTAGAGTAAGATATTAGAGTAGCAACGTCATAATGTACACGTCTCGTAGTAATTACGTAGATGGGCTAATTTGCAGGAACTATACCACGAGAAAGTGTAAAGTGTGGTGTCAGCTTCCTTATACGTGAAACCCCACCATTATATACACATTGAGTCAGAGATTGTTATGTGTGTGTGCTGTAACTCAATGCAGTAGAGTGGTGATATCACAAAATTTACTGTATTATCGGTAGACTCTCTATATAGGGATGACACGGGTGAATCTCACGTGATCCGCGTACAAAACGACTAAAAACTCGGTGAGAATCACTTCCTAGGCCTTCAAAACATACTAGCAATAGTCTACGGGCCCATATCTACCTATACATGTCCCCCAAGAGCTCATACGCACCTTCAGTCGTCCACGCGAGAATTCGCTCATACGCGATTTCACGATTTTCGTGTCATCATATTCTTCATCTTCTCCTTCTTCTTCTTCTTCTTCTTCTTTAAACCCGCTATCTCCTTACCAGTACCAGTTCAAGCACTGATTTTTTCACTGAAGGTCTCCAATTTCGCCGGAGGTGTGCACGGACATCAAGCGATCGTTTCTTTCTTGCCGCTAGTCACTACGGTAGATCATGGAGCTCTTCCATGGTCGACCTGAACAACGCCATTTGCTGCTTACTCAGAATCAGTGATCCGCGCGCATGCGCCAGGTAGGGGCGTTGTCCAATGTTCTTGCGAGCGTATTCTACCGGGCGAGTTGGCAGACCTGCAGAGGAACTGTCAGCCTCCAGTAGCTACCTTCTGTAAGTAAGTGTGCACATTTCCAACTGGCTATCTTGCTGTTGATTTGCACGAAGAGCAACTTGCCAGAGTCAGCGCGGTGTTACGCGAGCCTTGCGGGGCACTCAGTCAAATGGGCCTTCATTGTTTGTCCCCCCCAGGTTGTAGCCTGATTACCAAAGCCTGCCAATGAAACCACAACCATGTGCAATAATCTAATTACATCCTTGTTGAAGACAATACATGAGGTGAATGCGGTATCTAGCAGCCCCATTAGCTACTACTTTCAACAGTTACTATGGTAGCCTATCTACAAATGAACATCAGAGTGACTGTAACAATAAATGCAGTGTTGCCATAAGCTGTTAAAAATAGTGGAAACAAGTGTAAAAATCATTTCTTCAAAATGAAAGGGGGATATAGGGATGGCTTGAAGCACCAAAAAGGAAGAAACAAGGGGTCATTACACAGCAAAGTTGCACAAAGCTACATGACACCATCCCTATATCTTTGTTTTATTGTTATAAGCAAAGTTTAATATCAAACAATATCAAACAAAGATATAGGGATGGTGTCATGTAGCTTTGTGCAACTTTGCTGTGTAATGACCCCTTGTTAACCCTCGGCGCATGCGCAAGGCAGGGGCGTTGTCCAATGCGCTGTGAGCGCGTATTACCAGGGGAGTTGGCAGACCTGCAGAGAAACTCTCACAGCCTCCAGTACCTTCTGTAAATAAGTGTGCACATTTACAACTGGCTAGCTTGCTGTTGATTTGCACCAAGAGCAACTTGCCAGAGTCTGCGCGGTGTTACGCGAGCCTTGCGAGGCGCTCAGTGAAATGGGCCTTCATTGTTTGTCCCCAGGTTGTGCCAAAGCCTGCCCATGAAACCACAACCATGTGCAATAATCTAATTTACATCCTTGTTGAAGACAATACATGAGGTGAATGCGGTATCTAGCCCCTGCTTCAGGCACTAGCAGCCCCATTAGCTACTACTTTCAACAGTTACAATTTGTCTATGGTAGCCTATCTATAGCATGCCCATGACCATCAGCGTGACTCTAACAATAAATGCAGTGTTGTCATAAGCTGTTAAAAATAGTGGAAACAAGTGGAAAAATCATTTCTTCAAAATGAAATGGGGATATAGGGATGGCTTGAAGCACCAAAAAGGAAGAAACAAGGGGTCATTACACAGCAAAGTTGCACAAAGCTACATGACACCATCCCTATATCTTTGTTTTATCGTTTACAAGCAAAGTTTCATATCGAACAAAGATATAGGGATGGTGTCATGTAGCTTTGTGCAACTTTGAAGTGCCCATTTGACTGAGCGCCTCGCAAGGCTCGCGTAACACCGCGCAGACTCTGGCAAGTTGCTCTTGGTGCAAATCAACAGCAAGCTAGCCAGTTGTAAATGTGCACACTTATTTACAGAAGGTACTGGAGGCTGTGAGAGTTTCTCTGCAGGTCTGCCAACTCCCCTGGTAATACGCGCTCACAGCGCATTGGACAACGCCCCTGCCTTGCGCATGCGCGCGGCTCACCGATGCTGAGTTAGCAGCAAATGGCGTTGTTCAGTGTCGACCATGGAAGAGCTCCATGATCTACCGTAGTGACTAGCGGCAAGAAAGAAACGATCGCTTGATGTCCGTGCACACCTCCGGCGAAATTGGAGACCTTCAGTGAAAAAATCAGCGCTCGAACTGGTACTGGTAAGGAGATAGCGGGTTTAAAGAAGAAGAAGAAGAAGAAGAATAATGATGACACGAAATCGTGAAATCGCGTATGGGCGAATTCTCCCGTGGACGACTGAAGGTGCGTATGAGGTCTTGGGGGACATGTATAGGTAGATATGGGCCCGTTGACTATTGCTAGTATGTTTTGAAGGCCTAGGGAGTGATTCTCACCGAGTTTTTAGTCGTTTTGTACGCGGATCACGTGAGATTTCACCCGTGTCATCCCTATAATAGAGAGTCTACCGACTCTCTAATACCGCCTCGTGTGTAGTGCCAGGGACAAACACAGTACTGTCTTGCTGCGCATGTGCGCTGAAAGTAAATCGCAAATCGTTAACATATTTACGTATCAAGTCCACCATCTACAACATTTGCTAGAATTTATACCCACAAATAATAGTGACCGTAAGGTATGTATTACACTCAGAATCATTGTATGTGAACGATCGACGTGTACGAATGAATAAATATTGCCTCACTCTAATAGACTTGACAATATGAACCATACACATCAAAATTAATGGCGTGTTTGTGAACATTTCAACATTAATAGTGATGTGATACAATGGTGGGGATTTTAGATCACTCTCCTCTTACTCCTTATCAGGTATTTAGCTATAGCCCACATTTTCCAAAGGAGATCCTATTTTGGGTGTACGTGAACTATTATCAAAATATTATTTGTTCCAAAGAACTGTGTTTTTGTTGACTGTGACAGCATGTGACAGCATGTGGTGGAATATTATAGTACTCTAGTCAAAAGCGGAGATGTGGTGGGCACATTTCCTCAATGAATACTGTTTTTCCTCTTGTGCTTTGCTTCTCTGTTTGGACCAGGAAACCTTTGTTTTTGGACAACCATTAGTTTCTCCCTGACCTTTTGTGAGAATTACAATGCCAGTGCATGTGGCAGTGTCCTTCTACAGTGGGCAGTGGATATACTGTATATAGCTCCTATAGGAATGTGGTAGTACATTGTAAGGGCTAAATTTAGAAAGATGGATAAGGAGACAGTTGAAGAATGCTTTTAGTAACATTTCACATTTCTAAATTTATTCCCACATTCCCTTTAAGCGCAATTTGCTGTACTATGGACTACTCTGGTTCTTGGCCTACTGTATTAGACTTGTTGTTTATGTTTCCTCTTGCAGCACCTTATCAACCAACCACAAACATCTCTCCTACCAATACTCCAGGAGTGCCTAAGGATCCTCAGGGTGCTGGGAATGATGACAGGAGTCAAATGTTTTATGAAAGTAGTGGCTTTGTAGCTGCCGTTGTTGGTACAGTTGCTCTTGGTCTTCTAGTCCTTGTGATAATTTTACTGCTACTATACCTTTGTCATCGTGGTACGAGGAAGAGGTCTGTTAATGTGGAAACGTTCACTTCGCCTCTGCCTGGCATGCCCATAGTAGACACAAAACCTTTGGATTCTAAGGAGAAATTAGTCTCACCCATGACACCTGTGGAGCCCGAGGACAGCGTCAGTTTCGTCAAAGGCGGAGCTTCATATACAAAGGGTAATAATGGATCATCAGTGAGTACCTTCAAACCAGAAGGGAGTGGTACTGGAGATGGGAACAAGAAGAAACAGGACAGGGATGAGAAAAAGGACCAAAAAGAGACAACAAAATCACCAGAAAATCGAAAGAAAGGTGTACCGCCAAAAGGAAATCGTGGCCCTGGAAGAGGCAGTGGGAACCAGCCTGGCTCTGAAACCAACGGTCCTGGACACAACGCAGCTCATAGAGCAGAAGTGAGCCAGAGCAAGAGCAGGTTGACTGCAGGCAGTTCTACGGCCAAGGGGCCACCCCGGCATCTTCCTGCTGTGAAAGAGCCTAGCAACGGTGCTCAAACACAAACCAATAACACTCCTGGGCACAACGCAGCTCGTAGAGGTTCTGGTGTGCAGTGCGAAAGGGCAGCAGCAGGGAGCCATAGCAAGGGCAAGTTGACTGCAGATGGTTCAGCAGCCAAAGGGCCATCCGGGCATACTCCTGCTGCAAAAAAGACTAGCAAAGGTGCTCAAAGAGGGAACGGCTCACAAATAACTGCTTCTTCCCAACATATCAGCAATCAACAACAGACAGGAAACTCCACTCGGAGATCATCTGTGACCAGTCCAAAACGGCCTGCTCCAGTTCGAGCATCTAATTGTCACAGTCATGGTCAGGACTCCCGGGCTAAATGTGATACATAATTTCCTAGCTTTTTTACAGTGATTGTATCTTGTATCCATTAGTGTGTGTACGATATCGACTCGTCCAATATAAGAAACATGCGCGCTGACTCGCAAATTAGAGCTGCGTCGGGCATGCGCATTATGTAGCAGAAAGCTAGCTAGCTACGCATAAAAGCCGTCGCAGAACGATGCAGAAACTACTTGGCCAGTTCAATATCTCTGTTCAAGCTGAGATGGGTTATAGTGTACAGGATAACCTCCTCAGAGTCCTTCTCTGCTGCTGCCTGCGGCTGCTTCGGCCATCGCTTGGCATGCCGACGGTGCAGACCCTCGGCGAAATTACTATGAGACGGATAAACTGGACGAGAGAGGGCGTTTCTGGCTACACGCCAAGGTGAGGCTATCATATTAGAAAAATAATAAATGTAAATGCCTTCATTGATCATTTTTGTTTTACTTCCATGTCACAGTGAGCCGTTGTACGTGGTGTTGCACGATATCCTGAAGTTTCAGTGCGAAGAACAGAGTTCCGATTTTGTATACTTACTGCGGGTAAGTTGCGTAGCTAGGAGTCCGTAGGCTATTATGCAACAGCCTTTTCATATAGTTACACACTCAGAGTTGCATGAAAAAACATGTTTATAGCATACTAGCTAAAAGAATAATATCAGAGGAAAAGAAAGAACCTCCCCCACCCAAGCACACAAAACACAGACAGTAACATACCCAAGCATACAAAAACACAGGCAATGACATATAAACAGAAAGAAAGAGGCAGGACCCTGGGTGCCCAGCCTTGAGAACCAGGGCGGTAGGTTTAAGAGTCTGTACGTTAGTACTGCTGCTCTTGGTGTCATCTTCATTTCATCTTTGACAGGGAGATGCATACAAAAACGTCAGTGGTGCTTGCAGTTCATCAGGGATTGTGGAAGAATCGACCTTGAGCTCTCTGTGCAGACCACCGCCCATCGCCGACTGCAGACAGACCCAACCAGAGAAGACAGTTGACGGAGCAAATGAAACTGCCCATTCTTGCTACGTTGCGAGCTTCATTCCTGGCATGTCGTACTACCTGGCAAGTAAGTCTCAATTCTCTTACTCTACATAGGCCCATAGCTAGTTATGTGCAGCATGAACATTTTATATTATTAACTTCGTCATTCTGTCTCCAGGTTTCCCATCTAGTGGAGATACAAGTCGATGTCTGTTTGCTTTGCCATTGAAAGTGTGTCCACTGTATGATTCAGGTTAGTCTTCAGTGACTGTATCCATATACATAGGGACTATTTTTACTTACATCATTTCCTCCATTAAAGCGGAATTGTAGTAATAGGGTCTTTTCCCAAAACTCTACAACTTGTGGTTTCTGCCATTTAAGCCTTATACTGTATATACTGGGATCTCCGTGGGTATTTCCCTCATTGCTTACTATAATAAAACCATGGTGTTGTTGCAGTGAAATCATTGTTGTTTTAACACACGGGCACACACACACACACACACACACCTCAGACTGTCCTCCGTCAGGGACCCCTTCTACTCCATCCCCCTCACCCTCAATTACAACCTTCATTTCCTCGACACTGCCCCCGACCACTGGCCTCTCTCCTGGAAGTGGTAGTGGATTTCTATCTTCTGCTCCAGCCCCCACCACCTCCTCCCTCCCCACTCCTTCGTTGGTCCCAACTCCCACCACCACCACTGACTCTGCCTCGGGTGTTCATTCTATGCTGACAATAGCTGTGTGTTTCTTCTCTCTACTACTAGTCTCTCTCTTTAGTCAATAGTGTGTTCTTACTAGTCAAATTTCATATCACTTTTTAAACCCTGTTCTCATTTGTAATTATGATATCATGGAATGCATAATTCATAATGATTGTTGGGCATGCAGTTAGCTATTGGGCATACGAGCGACCTGTTCTTGCATTATGCTGATTTGTACTTTAGCAGTAAGGCACTTAACAGACGATATCTCTGAGTTCTCAACATAAATACTATATAATAACAATTTCCTTGCTTGATGATATAGGAGTTGTTACCTTTAGTGACGTCTGCACACTCAGTACCAGCCTTTGCTTCAGGTAAAGTATAATTATGTGTATCATGAACCATGATAATTATACAAAGTCTAAAAGAACTGCAGGATGATAGGTTTCTGTGGGTAATCATTCCCATGTAGCTGTCCTTCCTGCGAGGATGTAGTGTAGAGTAGTGGTCAGTTGAGAGTACATAGTTGTAAACTCGCATGCACAGAAATCGTATAATATGCGATTATATGTAATCTGGACGCCTTACGCTATTTGCGCATGTGCAAATGACAGCAACCTCTGGCATGGAGCTCCTCCAGCAAAACCATCAGGGTAGAGTTGATGGTGAATGTCGCGGTACTACTGCTGCTGACTGGGATACTGGCGGGCGATGCAAATTTTTAGGCCTCTAAGGATACTCCTTATATGTGCCATCTACCGAAAATAGACGCCGAACGGTGTCAGGAACTGCACTACGTAAGCCCTCAGCCCGACCGGTATAATAGCTAGCTACGTGAGCAGTGCGGTACTGTGTAACTGCTTTATAGTCTCACGAAATCCTTGGAAGTAATGCTTGCAGATGTTGTTACCAATATAACAGATGTAACGAGAGTGCTATATACTAATGACAAAGTCCTCAAAAGTGGTGATTGTCTGGGGAGGTTCTCTGCACTCACTAGTTTCTCACAGAACATTCAAACACCCAATAGCATTGGCCAAACAGTCATTGAATATGAACCTGGAAATCACTACTATTTTTCTACAGTCAGTCAAACACATGAGCTGATGGACCAGGAGAACCTCCATACATTTGAGGTCAGTGGTTGGATGCTCAAGATGATTGTCTCGGTTGTTGATGATGTAGTATAATAGAGAGTAGCTATAATGTGAATATGTGGGTCATGGTGATTATTGCATACTGGTGGTTCGCCCATTGTACTGGGTATTTATTATAATTATTATGCATTAGTTATGTTGCTTTTGCATTGATCAAAGGCACTGTGGCTCTCGTTACTGTACTATTGTGTATGCATGAGCTAATGAGCTATAAATATACTTTTCATGAGTCATGTTGTAACCGATCACTTACTTACCTTGTTACCTTCCAGCTCCATCGGATGTGGTCGTTTTGGTGTTACGCATGCGCGTTGTGGCACTCGAGCGATATCGCCGCGCGCGCCCTGATGTATAGACGGCCCGAGTGGCCCAGCTGTCTGAGCTATATACTACAAAGGGCTCCGAGGCCGTCTAAATCGTGTATTTTTCCATCGACAAGCTGCAGTATAACCTATTTAGACGGAGGCCGTGCTGGCCGTCACACCGAAAGGCATTAACCCTCGGCGCGCATACGCAGCGAGGGCCCTGTCTGTCAGTCTAGTCTGTTCTGGCACTACAGGATAGCTAGCTACGAGGCGGCCCGTTAGCGATACCAGCGGATTCAGAACTACGGGAGGCATAAAAATTATTAGGCGATTTTCCTTGGAACGACTTCGTTCGAGAGATGTGCCGTGAAAACCAGCGAATAAGCCAAATCGTACCGCGACCTGAACCGCTCGCTCTGTGTACCTTGGTGGCTCAGGAAGTCACAACCAATGGCATGTATCGACTCCCTCATGCTATCTACTACTGTAGCTAACCCGTGTCTGGCTCTCCGCGGGCTACTAGCGGAAGACCACGAGTAAACGCATACAAATAGCCGGTGGCCCAGCCCATCAATTGGCAGTATCGCGCATGCGCAGGGTTTACACTTTAGTGCTTTTCATTTTAGTTTATTTTTGCATCCCAGAGAGGCCTTTCAACGAAGAAACAGCGAGCTTGAAGTCGTCGCGGCGAGTTCTCGGCGACAGTGTGAGAGCGAGTATCTCTGCGCGGAAGCTTGCCACACCCCCATCGTTGCGGCATTTTTGTGCGGGCGTGTCCGTGGAAACCACCACTTTTCTGCAATCTGATTGGTCAATTTGACTCTGACGACGTCTAAAGCGATTTAAATGGTCCGGAAATTTGACGGTATATCACGATCGACGACCACAGCAGCATCACAGGAGAACCGAGAAACCTCGGGAGTTACAGGATGCAGTGCACGACTGAACGCCTCCTAAGACTACTACTGGTAGCGTTTTGCAGCTCCCTGGCGCGGGGAGCAACTCGGCACCCGGTGTTATGGACACCAGAAGGAGTGGAGCGAATAAAGTAAGTAAGTAAGGCCGCCGGGCCACTGTAATTGGCCCACTCTCTGAGGCAGCCATTAGCGACGGACGCACAGTTTTACGCAGCGTAGAGTCTCTGTACTGGGTCACCTGTATATAATAGCCTCCAGTCTCAGAGAAGGAGGGGCTGGTACGTAGCTACCGAGACTCTGGCTAGCTAGAAGACTTGGCGTTGCATGCACGCCGTTTCTGAAGATGTAACCTCTAGCTACTGAGAGGGAAGGAGCCCAGTCAGCGTGTAGCCAGTGGTCTCCCAGTCCGCTTACAAAATTGGCTGAGAAACGGTGTATGCTGCAAATGCGAAATGAGAAAGCTGGACATGAAGACTGTCCTCTGAGTCAATATATTGTGTACTAAGCCGAACCCAACAGAATGATATTTTTGAAACTGCTGCAATTGATATTCATAATGTTGTTTATTGTTTGCTGTAGTAGAGATGGGGATTGGTCATGCAGGAGCCTTTCCCTTTCTCTTGTTTTCTATATAGTATCCTTTGTTGTGTAGTGGTGCTTTCTACTGTTCATATCCACTGTATTATTATTTTTATCTCTTTGTGCTTGTTGTATCTGTGCTACAGCCACACAATCACAGCTAAGCCTGGAGATGAAATCACATTCATATGTCCCAGAGGCTCCTTCTCCACAACCTGGTTCATGGTGAGTGCTTTAGCTACATACATTCACACAGTTATAGCTAACCTCTTTCTTTTTTTTAAAACACTACTTTGAGTGCAAAAAAGTTAAGTGTATAAATGTAGCCTTACATTTGTTGTGCATGTTATCTACTGCAACTTAAAATTGCTTCAACATGTTTATCCCAGAAGGTGTAGTTTGTTTAGGTCCACGGAATTGCCTAATTCTGTAACAATGTTTGGCCTGATATAGAGTGACTAGTCAGTTATTACTCTTGACTACTGCTGTGCAAGGTGTGCTGTCACACAATAGTTAGAGTAATGTCATAATACAAAATTGCACCATCCCCAGCAGTTGCTAAGAAAGCTGTTACTTCTTGTTTTGCAACTAGAAGGGATAGCACTGATATATACACACCGGCTGACCATGTCCAGTGTTGGGAAAAGGTTTTTGCATCACCATATACTTAGCCAAACTTGGAAGAGAAATAATTCTCCCTCTGGCCAAATGTTCAATAAAACCCATTGCACCGCGTGATGCAAGTCCAACGAGGCCATCAAATGAGGTGAAAGTGGAGGGCCGTTTTCATTCATTGTTAACACAAACATTTGTGTGAAAGGTAAAAGCGAAACACATGGAGACGTAGTATCCTGTGTGGTATTTTCATATTTAGACTGAGGAAACAATAGCGGGAGATAACAACAGTTCTGGGGAAAACTCTAGCCTTTTTTGGAAGTACAGTGAATTTTGTGATGTCAACACTGTACTGCATGCACACAGACATAATAATATGGCAATCTCTGACTCAGAATGTGTAATGGTGGGGTTTCACGTAAGAGGAAGCTGCACCACACTTTACACGCTTTTTCTTGTGGTATAATAGTTCCTGCTAATTAGCCCCACATGACCATCTTTGTAAATACTACGAGATGTGTGTACATTATGACGTTGCTACTCTACTATAGCACAACCCAACTGTCTATAAGAGTTTCCTCTTAGAATTATTCTTGTGGTGTGTAGTTTCACTTTTAATCTCCTTACCAAACCTCCACGTATTTCCCTTGGAGTAAAGCAACAAGCAATTATACTGGCCGTCCCACTTTTATGACAATCCACGGTGTGTCTGGTCCATTATATTTTTTGTGGGGCTGCCATCAATCATCCCGCATTGAGCAAATGTTTTTTAATGATTCTCAGCAATTTTTTTACTTTTACCTGAATTCACTCCCTCTCCCTCCCTCTCCTTCCCTCCCTCTCTCTCTCTCCCTCTCTCTCTCCTCCCACACGGCACGCAGACTGAGATCGACCAATACACAAACTGCAACTGTGAGTCTGGAGCAAAGTGCATACTGATATCGAACTGCGAGTATTTCAATGCCAACAACTTCTCGACGGCCATCCAGAGGACATCTGAAAATCTCCAAGACACTCCAGACTACCAGCCCGGCCGCACCTACTACTTTACCAGTGAGTTCACTACGCCACTACAGTCGGTACCCGAGGGCCCAAATGCCTTTGTGGTCCACATTTTCTTTTTAACTGGAAACTGAGTGTTTGAAGATCCTAATTCTCCAGTGACTGAGAGTTTAAGTCCTTTTTTCTCGTAACAGCCAGGCTACTCGTTTAATTTTTTCCATACTGAGAGTTTAAAGGCCGATTTATGTATATTTACTTTTTGAGATTTCAAGTATATCCATGCTGAGGGGTTAAAGGCAAATGATATAACAGCCATGCAGTTGAGTTGCTTTGTACAACCCACATAAGCTTATTGTGCATTTATTGTGTTGTGGTGCTAGTGTTCATGTAGTATGATACATTATATACTCAGAATGCTGACTTTAGCTACGTACATACATACATGGTTCTCAAAGGCATTGCAAGGTGCATGTCGACCAACCACAGGTGCATGCTCATCCACAGAACACTGCCCCAAACAAATTCTTCTCGTCGGAGCGCTGGCTTAACAAATTCGAACGCATGGCGAACACCACTGTTGACCAACCCTGGGACACCTTAGGTCAAACCACTAGCAAAAAAAACATGGGTATATACCGTCATTGGGAATTTGTGTTTGGATTCTTTCCTACCGGAACGGGTTCCTACTAATGTCAATTCCCCAGAGCTTCATAGCCACAGTCTTAACTGTTGCCATACCTGGAATCAGGTGTCGTCCCTAAGTTAAAGACGGTGCAACAAGTTTGAGTACTTGAATTAATATGTTATGACACATACAAACTCCCAAATGACAAGTTCATGGGAAGCATCAAGTTGAAGTGGTCATGATGGTAGAGCTTACATAACTATATAGTTCAGGATCTGTGTAGCAATCTGTCGGGATTTGTGCTCCATTTTTCACAAATGACGCGCATTTTACTGTACATCATGCACACAATAAAATTTATTTTGAATGAATAGCAAGTTATACTGCATTATGGGCTATAGTAGATCTTATAGATTGGTCCTTGGTATAATTATTTGCCTTGCCTTTGCCCTGTTGACACAACAAGACTAGGGGAACGTTTGGGATCTTTGAAATAGGGCAGATGTACAAATAGTGTCCTCACTTGGGTCTCCCTCTGCCGCGGCTCCCTGGCTCCCAGTAGCAAGTGCCAGCCAATCTTTCTTGGGAAACTCGATTTCCAATTCAACTAGTATAACGTGATATTCTCGTGTTGCCAGATGCTGTCCATTTGACAGTTGGCTATTACCTCTACCTCGTATAATACTGCTACGTACACAATATCCATCCACTGCCTATTGAGAACAATAGAGTCACCGGTTTAAGAGGGCATGACCGATTAAGCAACAGAGTATAACAACATCTATTCGGGTATGGACAGTGTGACGTGGTCGTTTCGGCAACATGTCCCTATTAATGTCCCACACATTGTCAAATACAGAGCCTGCGTGTGTGTAGCAAATCAAGCTCTCCCAAAACTCAAATCGAAATGTTTGACATCTCGTGGATCAGTTCTTGCACACGAAAACAAGCGTGCCTGTTGTTCCTTCACACACAATTCACTGTAAACACAGACTCTCCTTCTCTTCCTGCATGTAACACCAGTAAACAAACCAAGTGAGGAAAAGATCAACTTTCTGTCATTACGGAAAACGTTCCTCGCCAATGGTCGTGGTTCTTGGAATATACACCCAACACACTGGTGTTGAGAGAGGTGGGGGTAAACAGGATACAGTGAAGGTTCGAAATGAGGAAAACATTCCATCACAATCTACGCTACTTCAAATCCCCCTCTCTTGGATTTTTCATATGGAATATAGGGGAGTAATGTAAACACGTAAGCGCTGACACGCATGGTTTTGTCAGGGGAGAATGTGAACGTGTTTACTGGTGTTACATGCAGGAAGAGAAGGAGAGTCTGTGTTTACAGTGAATTGTATGTAAAGGAAGAACAGGCACGTTTGTTTTCGTTTGCATGAAGGAAGAATGGGCACGTTTGTCTTCGAGTTATAGCTCCGGTGATTCGGTGTACTTACCGACAAAATATTGTCTTGTATCATTTTTGTGTCTGATCATCTGAGACTGCACATCTTTAGAAAAATCAATGTTTGTGATCACACAGCCGTCTAAACTTTCACAATCTCAAACGGGATTTATCTGCCGTGGGACACTGAAAATGGACTCTGTAGATGAACATACACGAAACCAGATTTCTACACCGTTTTTATTTTGTGTGTCTGGCAATTTTTTTAAGGAGCTGTTTTGAAAAATGCACGGTGCGTGCATGAGCATAACACAAACAGCAGGGATCTGTGTTTGACAGCCTGTCCTAATATAGCCAGCCTCCCTCAGTCCCCTCGGAAACCTTATCATCCAAGCTCCACTAGGTACATATATACACAAAACACCTCTAGTGTGTGCCTGTTGAGAATTAAGTAAAGTGGGTGGGTTGCAACAGATGTGAGTGTCAGTCTTCACCAGTTATGGAGATGCTGGGGAAATATAACTTTGTTATAGTGGGTTTGAGTTCAGAGAGTGTCAAGTCACCTTGTTAGGGCCTTCTTTGACAATGTCTAGTAGTAACTATGATCCCGGGACTTACGATGCATGCATGTCATATGACAGAGACGTGAGTATGTTGTACGTAGTAGTCCAGGATCACACAGTTAACTTCCCTTGAAGGCTATGCTTTGTATGCACATCCTATTGGCTACGTACTACGTAGCTATAGTAAGCATCACATACTGTGCATGTTTCAGTGGCTGACAAAGCCACGTTCACACTGTGTGAACTATGTTCAAAGGAGTTACTCATGCCCTTTAGTCATGTCTTTCTCCTGTTCCTATGGATGTAGTCACTGAAGGAATTGTTTAGAGAGGGATTCACTGTCCTTTCACAGTGCTTCCGCTAATGTGTGATGTAATGTGAGAGCGAAGTTTTGTTCTGTCCGCTAATTTTTGCCTTCTCCTTATCCTTCCTCCTTGCTCCCTTCATCCCTTCTCCCTCCCTTCCCTCTCTCCTTCTTTTCTATCGTTCCTCCCCTCTCCCTCGCCTCCCTCCCTCTCCCTCCTTCCCTCGTCCACTCTACTCTTTCCTTCTCCCTCCCTCCCTCTCTCCTTCCCTCCCTCCCTCCCTCCCTCCCCCTCCCTCCCTCCCTCACTGCAGGTTTCTCCTGGAACACCTCTACTCTATCACACTTGTCTCAGGTTCAATCAGGAGGAGAGTGCTCCCGGGACATCCTCAGACTAGAGATCAAGGTCCTGCAGACCACCACAGGAGAAGTCCCCGGTACTGACACTCCTTCCACCACTCCTGATCGCAGCATCGCTAACCCAACTGATACCACCGACTCAACTGTTGACGTTTCAGTAACAAATCAAGGTATTGTGATGAATGCCCTTCACTGAGAAACATTTTCATTGGGAAGATGCAGAAAGCATCCTATTTACGTATGATTAGGTAGCATTATAATATAATAGCTAATAGAAAATGGTGCTGAAACAAAAGCCTAATTGCATTCTTCCACTGGGCCCTATCCATCTTTAGTATATAGCCTTAACCCTCTCCTGGGTGTATAAAATAGAAGGTTGTCTTTTGCACCAGAGCTCATACCGGCTGCAGTTTAGTCGTCTTTGAGGTTGTCACACATCTGCCACTGATCCTAGTGATTTTATCAGCTACAATGTAACTTCCACTAGTTGAATGCAAGCACTGTTGAGAGTACATGTAGTGTACATTGCTTCACGCCTAGTCAGTATGTTTTCCTTAAGCTCTATTTATAATTCTATTTACAGTAGTAGTGTGCCACATTCCCTTTTAAAGTCCGGATCCTGGATCAAGAGTTCTATGATCCTTTTCATTGCCTTTTGAATGTGTACTGTCTGCCCCCTGTCATCCATGTCACTCTCCAACTATGCAGAGGTCAAAGATCCTCAGGGACTGGGGTCAGTCGAGAACTCTCAGGGTCTACCCATCTCACTCTCCCTGCCACTCGTCCTTACAGTTTCACTCGTAACTCTTCTAACTCACTTTCTTGACTGACACCTGTGTGTGACTCCATAATTATTATGATTATGACCTGTTACACACCACCACCACTAGCTTTTTACATGCTTTACGTTCGTGTATATATATATACTGTCCTCTATAGAGTGTCATTTATCACTTATGCATTGTATAATATAATAAGAATAAAATTGGTTTATAAAACGCTAAAAAAGAAAAAAAGATCAATTTCATGTATTGGAGGTGTGGCTTTGAAAGGCGTGGTCGTCATGTGACGTAGTTGCTATGAACCTCCTCCAAGTGTTGGTAGTGGGTGTTGCCACGGTTACCGGGAATACAGCTGGTGAACATTAACGTCACCAGAGCCTTGATGTGAAACCCAGCCCTCCTGGCCACGCCTATTTCCCTCGGCCCCGCCCATTAGAATGTCTCTCTTCAGCTTCCCTCTCGCTGCTAGCCCCTGCCAGTAGCTGGGAGGTCGGTTTAGATGGTTCTGTTGTGTATTGTATGTGTGTGGGGGTCGGGGGATTGAGAGTAAGAAAAAAACAAAGTGAGACAGGGGAAATAATTATAGAGATGGCTGGAGGGAGAAAGTAAGAGAGGGGCAGAGAGCAGAAAGTGAGGTCAGTTGGGAGTGGCCTTATAACTCAGGCCTTCTCCGTTTACGTAGCGTAAGCACAAGAGTAATGTAAGCGCTGGCACGGATAGCTTTCTTCACATGTCCATTATTATGGCAAATTGTGCACGAGTGGTTTCTGAACAATGTTTCTGTGCGTATACATACATACGCTGCGTAACTGGGAATGAGAAGGGAGTGAGGTATATATAGGGAGAGGAGGGATAAATTGGTGTTCCTATATAAGGAGACTGGTGTTCCTAAGGAGAGAGAAGTGAGAGGAAGACAGATTAAAACAGAGAGGAAGGAAAAGAAAGCAGAGGGAGAGAGGGAGGTCTGGTCACAGAACTAACCCAGGTCCACCATATCCATACTGTCAGATCTCCCTCTCCCTTCCCCTCCTCCCTCCTCCTCCCTCCCCACGTCAACCGTCGGAGTCTCCTCCAGTCGCCCCACCACTCTCCTGTGAACCGACTCCCATCTGCTCCAGAGGTGAGGGTGGACCCGAGGGGCTCGGCCATGGAGACGAAGGCCAGTCGATGTCCAGCGAGAGAGATGTCGGAGAGGAGGGAGTCTGCCTCGTATTTGAGGGTCGGACTGAGGGCTTTACGCAACACCCACAATCTGGGGGAGAGGTGTGTGTGTGTGATGTGTGTGTGTGTGTGTGTGTGTGTGTGGTGGATGTGCAGGGGGAATAGTGAGGGGAAAAGAGGAGGGAGTAACACACAAAAAGGTGAAGGATAGGGAGTGTGTGTGTTTGGGGAGTGTGCGGACTGCCACTATGGACGTAGAGAACTACAAGTTGGAAAAGATGAGAGAATGAACGAGGGGCATTATAAAAGGTCTGGTCTAGTCTCGTACCCAGAACCACACCCTCAAGAGAGGAAAAGAGTCTGGTGACTATTGAGTGTTGCATTGGTTGTGCTGACTCATCATAGCTGGGAGGCTCAGGTTTTTTGTAAGCACCATTATTTATCGAGCTTCGTAAACCTGCTGATACTAATCGTATTCAGCTTCTCAAATGCGAGACGGTGGATTCAGCAAAATCACTATAGTTGCAACTCTCCCGAGAGGGGGTCTGGGTGTACTGTGCCTCCAACTACAATTTCAAAGTCACCTGTATGTACCGCAGTCTGCAGATTTCCTACAGTTCTCGTAACTCAACTGTACTGCGGTCATATATGCCATTTGTTGCGCCACACCTTCTAAAGCTCTCCCTTGACTCTATATAGAGCGCGTAAAGAGTATACGAATAATAGCAAAATTACGGATGGGTCCATGAAGTTGGTGTGGTCAACGTAGGAGAGGGTGTGGCCAATGAAAAGGGGTGTGGTCATTACCTCAGAGCTGTTCCCCTGATTCTAGTTTTGTCCACAGTGTAGACCAGGAGAGAGTTGGGGGCCAGTGCTAATTTCTTGGCGACCCCCTTCATCAGTGTAATTACATCGCACAGTGGAGACTCGTCCAGCTACGTTAATGATACAGACAGGAGAAAGGGCTACCTCAGAATGTTTCAATATGGCAATTACCATTCATGAGATTATGTATATTCAATACTTCTGCTAGTATATACATACCAGATGAGTGCAACACATTTTTGGCGAGTAAAGCAAACACTCTAATATTTTACACATGTACAGTGGAACCTCGTTAATATGAACACTGTTAGAGCGAAAAACCTGCTTAATACAAACCACTTTGAAATCCCCAGGCATTATAACACTAATACAACTACTAGCTACTGTTATAGTGAAATTCCTTTTAATATGAAAGTTTTTGATGGTCCCCTGGAGTTCATATGAACGTGGTTCGACTGTATTTAGATTTGCCTATAACATTACGGTATGTTTCAGTGCCCGTCAACTCTCGCAGAGACAAGGTAGGCTTGCTTTGCTCGCCAATTATAACCACAGCTCAAAAAACGATATTGAATGGCTACATGTGTGCACGACGCACACGTACCTACTCACCATGAGTCCGGGGGCAGGTCTGAGGATGATCTCCATGAACTGGTGCCTCGATTGTTGCAGTCTGTGGAGCCGCAGTCTGCTCCTTGGGCACGCCCTGAACTCTCCCACTCTCACTCTCTGCAAGGTCAAGGTACAGTCGAAAAAGAAAGAAATAATAGGCGTTTAGGTTTTTAGAGCCAACTGCAAAACTTCTGGAATGAGGGCCACTCTGCCCAGTTTTGCTACTTGCGATATCCTCTTCCACTGAAACATGAGGTGATTGTAACTCGATTTGTGGCCCAAAGCCACTGGAGTTTGCATTGCGCGTAATAATAACGTGACACAATAAATTGGGCCCCAAAGAGTTTCAAAGTGGTAAAGCTGGGTTGGCAACATTTCACATGTGCCCTGTCACGCCATGCCGCATTGCGTTGTGTGTCGTGAAGATGGAAATTCTTGGGACACCTCGCTAAATCACTGAGATCCATGACACTTCACAAATCAGGACACTTTCTTACGGTGGCAATGCAGTACGACGAGACAGGGCAATGTGACGCATTGTCAACCTAGCCTAATAGGTATTCATTGAACAACTGCTGACTTAGTTACTATTGCGTAGCATGTGTGTTGTATGTCTTGTTGATAATTGTGAGGCTCAGCAAATTGTATCGACGCATACCAAATGCTGAAGCCTAACTAACTGCAAGTAAGGTGGTTCCAAGTATATACAGTGGAGTCTCGTTATAATGAATTGCTGGGGACCTAAAGAATTTGTTCACAGTAAGGGGAATTTGTCATAAGTGTGGCGAAAGTGTAGTATCCAGAATTTCGTACTAAGTGTGTTGTTTATAATGAGACTCCACTGTAGAGGGAGGAGAGAGAGGGGACCTGTGTGAAGTCAGTGAAGGTGTTGCAGTAGCGCTGGTAGGCAGTAGTGACTGTGTCATTGCGAGGGAGACGAGGAGAGGAGAGAGGGGAGGAGGGTGAGGAGGAGGAGGGGAGGGGAGGGAGGAGGTGGGGGTTGAGAAAGTCTCGGAGACAGATGGCCAGCTCGAGGGGGCGGGAGGGAGAGAGGGGTTGGTCGGAGGTGGGTGGGGCACTGGGGGTGTGGTCAGTGATCTTTCTCAGGAGGTCATCGTAAGCTCGGCTCTGGGCCAGAATCTCTTCCTGCACCTGCCGAGAGTAGTCTACATGTACACAAAACAGTGAAAGAGGGGTTAAATACACATGCAGTGACAGAGAAGGGGGTTTTAACGGAGGGTGAGTGACACAGACGTGAAAAAACATTGACAGTGGAAATTGGGTTAAACACAAACAGTGAGACAGGCGTTGAACATCAACTCTCCTTTCATTCTGGAAACTCTGTTTCCCCATTCTTGCAAAACAGTGCATGCACGGTGATGGACTACCTACGAGATACACCTATTATACCTAACTCTTGCCTCCGTTGCCAGTGAATCGAACAAAACAAAGGATAAAAGTCTAGAAAGGACACCGAACTAAGGCACAATCCCGCGCGAGCCACGTCTGGCCGGCGAGACTAGGCCCAATGGCCTCTGCTAACTGCCAACCTCCGCTGCGTCTGTCAAGAAGTTCCATCAGCTGCTGACTTCTGTCGGCTATCTTCTCCTGCAGAGCCTGGGGGAAGGGGAGAGTTTAGCCTCCTTTGGGGCAAGGATTTTGATGCCTTATCCACATCTACTTCTACGCCAATTGTTTCTGATTTTCTTCCTTCACTCACTATTATTTGTTCTTCCCCTTCCTTCTACGTATATACCTCTTTCTTCCTCTCTCCCTCCTCCTACCCCCTCCTCTCTCCCTCTTCCCTTGTTTACCATACCTCTCCCTCTTGAGCCTCATCCTCTCTCCCTCCTCCCTCTCTCCCTCCTCCCTCCCCCTCTCCCTCCCCTCTCTCCCCTCCTCCTCCCTCCCCTCTCTCCTTCATTCCTCCCTCTTTCTCATCTATCTCACCTGCAGCTCTTCTTCCTTTGGCTGTAGCTGGTGTTTCAGAATATTAAAGTCTTCACCTGAACACAGTGTGTGCATGTGCAAGAGGGAGAAAACAACTGCTGTTAGTGTGTGCAAGAGGGAGAAAAAGACAGCTGTTCTTTCTCTAATGTAATGAGAAGCTGTTCTTTCTACATAAAGGAAGTAATAGCTTGCTGTCTATTTCAGTCAAGTATGGTGAAATCTTTACAACACTTGAAAGTGTATTTGTTGATTTCACCATGCTTGACTGAAATAGATAGCAAGCTGTATATTACATCACTTCCTGAGTTTTACGCCTATTTCTGGTTGCCTAGGAGCGGGCTAGTTGTTGTTAACTTCCTTGTTCTACAAGTTCTTTATAGAGGTATAATAGAGAAGCGTTTATGTAAGGAAAACTCACTAGTGGTTGCCAGGGTTGCCTCAGTGGAGTGGAGTTCCTGTGGAGAATGAGGGGTTAAGAGAGCATGTGAGAAAGAGAAAGATGGGAGGGAGAGAGAGAAATGAGTAATTTCTTCCAACCTGACCAAGCCCATAATAGCCAATTGTAGGGGAAACTGATTCTTCAATTAATACATGCTTGAGCGATGACAATATTGATTGGAAATTAACAGTAATGTAGTAGGTATTGTTGAGGTTGGCCCTCTCTCAGCACCTGTTGTGTCTTGCCCAGTTCCTGGTGAGTCATCTCCAATTGCTGTCTCACCTCTGACAGAGCTGTCCTATTATAATATAGGAGAGGGCGGGAGGGAGGGAGGGAAGGAGGGAGGGAGAGGAAAGAATGTATAATTCCACAAAAGTAAAGCTCTCTCTCATGGACCAGTCACTATTCCACCGGGACTTTAGTCTCCTGAAACAAACTTGAACCGGTGCGTGTTTGGAGATGCACCTACAAAGGTTTTACACATGGAGGCTGGGGTTGATTATTCAGTAAATTTTAAATCATTTTCGTTACGTTTTGCAACAAACGTTTTCTCCCTTGGCAGTTTCCTGTTGTATGGTGTTGTATAACGTCCTGATGCATTGCGCAATACCTGAGACTCCGCTCCATATCTCTGCTGGCCTCTAGCTCCTTCTCCCTCTCCCCCCTCTCCCTCTCCTCCTCCCTCACCCTCCACCTCAACTGCTCTGCCTTCTCCGCCGCCTCTCTCACTCTCTCCTCCCGCCCGACAATGGCCTGTCGCTGGTCCTCCTGATGGGCCCCCAGCTGCTCCACCAGTCCACCCACCTCCCTGTCCTTCTCCTGCAGTCAGACACACATTTTCCAGTATTTTTTTTCATTTGCCACAATAATATGATACCTGCACATACACACAGGGTATTCTTTACCGACTTGTGTGATTGTTATTGCGGGTACGATTATAGTCAAAGAGACGTTTGTGTTAATAGTACAGCATGTCATGCATACCAGTTGACCACATTTTCATTTTCCACAAAGGGTTTCACTGTTAATACTCTATATACTCTCTTTCATTTGTCTAATACTCCAAACGCATGTATATACAGTGGAACCTCCAATAAGGGACCCTCCGACATAGGGACAACCTCTCTCAAAGGATGATCTCCATGCTAATACTTTAGCGACCTCTGAGATAGGGACAACCTCTCTACAAGGAAGAGACAAAATCTGAGGTTCCACAGGAATTCCAAACCTTGAGTGAGGTCTCGGTAGCTCTGTATCTGGACTGGAGCTCCTTGAGGTCACTCCGTAGGCTCTGATTGATGTCAGCCAGCCTCTCATTCTCCCCCTCCAGCTCTCGGAGTAGCCTCGCTGTGGACTGCTCTCTCCCCTCACTGTCTGTCCTGTACTGAGAGTGCTCTCTCTCCAGCTGGTGGACGTGGTCCTCGTAGAGGGAGCGGAGGGATTCAGCCAGCCCCTCCAACTGTAGATGGAGAGAGCGGGGAGGGAGGGAGGTGAGAGAGGGAGGGAGGCTCTATGCTTCTCAAGTGGAAAGAGGGGGAAGGAAGGAGGGAGGGAAGGAAGGGAGAGAGTGCTGAGAGATTTGTGTGTGTTGGTTGAAGGTTCAGTAACTCCTAAAGCATTCATTTCCTGGTTCGTGAGAAATACAAGAGATTCTGACTTTGGTGTTGCTTGTAGTTAGTTCCTTCCATGTGTGTCATTTCCCTGTGTTTGTTTTCTCTGTGCATGCTTCATGATTCCTGTGCCATCAACACAAACTATCACCAAGACACAGACGACCGCCACCCAGACAACACACGTACAAACACACAGTGTCTGGCACTTTCTGCCCTAACACACGCGTTGCATATAAATGCATAATGACAGTGATAGACTGTCTGTAGTATATACAACACTACCAGCTATAATATACCACTCAGCACACACACACACACACACACACACACGTAGCTCCTAGCCAGCACAAGCCACCGAACTAGTTTGGGATGGAATCTGAATCAGCAACGCCTAAACCAAGGGAGATTGCTACGTCTGGGGCCCAGATGAAGTCGTAACAATATCCACTGGAGCTTGAACGAACACTGGTAGCTAAGGCTAAAAGGCAAAAGCTCACTTCGCTGACGGCGCTGCTCAGGGACCCAGCTGTTACTGCAACGTCCACGGCTTCCGTCTCTTCCCTCCCTCTCCCCGCGCCCGCCGCCCGGCTCGGGCCCGCCAGTCCTGCGTACACGAGTCCCAGGGCTTCGGCCAGTCTCATGTGGCCTTCCTCCACCCTTCTTGAGAACTCTCCACTTGTCGACATCGCGTTTGGCAAGCGCAGGGGAGCGAAGAGACAAGTCCGCACTATGCGAACACTGGAATGCGTGGGAGGATGGGCGGGGCTTGTAAAGCTCGTTGACGCGCGTGCGCAACTCGTTTCGCGATTATGCATTATTGCGTGTGAACGTGTACACACGACGCGACGGGCACACAAAGCTAGAGCAAATTCTTCCCGTGGGAAACATCTCACCGCGCCACGCCAAAGCCACGGCACCGCCCTAAAGAGAGGGAGACGATCAAAACCGGAAGGGGCGTTTACCGTCCGTTCACTGAAAAGCCAGTGGCTGGACCACGGGAAAAGGCTCTGGGAAAAAGGCTAGCCGTGGAGACTTTCCTGGTGGCTTTCTCGAGCGCGCTCTACGAGTGACGGACCTTTACGAAAGAGGTTTCTCGCCGGACAAGCAGTAATGGTAAGTTTGGTCAAACGGTTAGGATATGCGTTTCGCTTCAGGTATGTTGACGATGGACTATAAGAAGTAGCTATACCCAGGAGCTTTACGCACCAGTATGTCGTACGTAGAGCGACGGAACAGCCATCCCAGCCTCTTACCGTTGTGTGCGGTAACAAGATTTTTATTATTATACGGAAGCCTCTAGGTAGCGTGTCCTCTCGGATCCACGCAATAGCATTAGAAGTCGGTTAGCTAAGTACTTACTCTTTTTGGTGGTGGTTCCTCTGAGCTTATGTATATGGATAAAATAGGGACAGATCAAACTTGCATCAATCCAGGAAATACGTATGCAAGTTTCCCACACAATTTTGTGGGAAATGATCAGGCAGAATGGCGTGTCAACATTACCCAACTGTCTCCCTATCATGACTTGCGCTGAGCAATAAATGCTTACACACACGCACTCACCAACTAGCAAATTTCCTATGTGTACTGCTGTACTTTAGTGTGTTGTTTACTCCATAGTGTCGTGTTTATAGAGCAAGGTTTGTTCAGGCGGGCAGTATATAATAAGCGCTCTGTCACCATTGGTGACCAGTGATCTGAATAAAAATGCATGTTCGTGCTTCAAAAGACCAAAAAAAAACTCAATTTCAAAGTGGATTTTTGAACTCGATTTGTTAACTCTGTAATCTTGTCAGAAATGTACCTTTTAATTTACCGATCATCATTTTCAGAAAGTTTTAGTGATCTACCACACTCCTCCACCTCCATTCATTGTAGACCGTGCTGTTATTTGTCATGCTCGCTAACAGAAATGGTGGAGTGGTATACAATAAAACTGAGGAAAAAACGAGAAAAAGGAAGTGAAAAGATATACATAACAGCGGTGTAGACTACTGGGGCAGCCAGCATGGTTGGGGGTATAATATTCATGCGACTGGAATCTGCCCCTTTTCTCACCGTTCCCATAGGAACTTTAATGTGGTGGTTCTATGCAACTGTGAATAGCTCATTCCAAGAGCCTGTGAATACTTGATTTCTCTCTCCCCTCCCTCCCTCCTTCCTTCCGCTTTCACCCTTTGCCATCTCTCCCCCTATCTCTCTCCCTACCTCCCTTCCCTCTTCAAACCTACTTAATTCTCTCCACTGTCCTTACTTCTCCCTCCTCCCCTCCTCACTAGATGACAACTCCGTTCCTCTCCTCCTCCCTCGCTCACCCCATCAGCATACGGCAGACACCAGCCACAGCTGTTATGGCCTCTGGTAAGTATCAACATGTCGCCCGATTAGCAACAAGAACACGTCGACTGTAGCTGTCAATTCTAGAGTAATTTCTTTACATGTCATACTTGTACAAGTACATGTTTGGCAAACAAAGTGAACTTACCTAGAATTCGTCTGAAATCAGTGACTTTATAAGTGTCTAACTACTGGACAATTTTTGTTGTACGCATTCAACTCGGCCAAATATGCATTCATTCTTGGTAGCGTGTGATATCATGGCTACCTTGTCAGTGGGTGGGTGGGTGGCACGAGCATTACCATAAGCCCCCCACATCATGGTTATTGTATTGTGTGGCGTAGACATGGGCAGATGATGAGCTCTCTCCTCCCTATGAGATGATGAGCTATATATACTATACTTACATCCTGGCCAAATCATTGTTGGCCGTGGGAATAAATACCTCATGTTTTATTAGGCATGTCGTATCAGACTTACGCAAACCTTGCTACCCCAAACAGTGCCTCACAAAAGTATATGGGCTATAGCAATAAACATTGTCATGCACAGCCACTTTTGAATCGACCATGGTATTGAGCAATTCAACATGGGTTGGTCGTATGCAAACAACGATGAAGTCGCTAGGCATAAGCCACAGAGCAAAGCAGCACTGGACTAGGAAGGCATGTTGAGGGGCAGGGGAGGGATAAGGGGGGAGGAGGGGAAATCAAGTGATAGAACCGCAGCAAGGTGTGACATACAACACGAGCTGACGGAGAGTGAGGGGCACAGGGAGGACTGCAAAGGTACAAGAGAAGAAGAGAACACTGCAGATGAGCGAGAAGCGCTCGAGCACAGACAACCGTAGAACGCGGACAGCGTAAGGCGGAGGCGAGAACGAGCGCAAACAGGGTAGCGATGCAAAGATGACGCGCAACAGCGACACGCGCAGGTGTACACAAGAGACGCGACGACGCGCCCGCGAGAAATAGCAAACAGCGCCCCACGAGCAAAAGAGAAAGAGAGCAAGAGACAAAGGCACGAAACGAAGGACGGGAGGAGAGACAAAGAAAGCAAGACGGGAAATACAAGAGAAAGATGAAAAGGGACGAGGCGAGTGTAGCAGAGAAAGCGAAGCGACAGCTGAAGGAGGAGAGAGAAAGAGGTTTACCAAAGAGAGACACAAACACAAAGCTGCCACGCGTCCACAAAGCGTCTAGACGCATCACAGCTTATCCCGTCTCGCACTTCTCTCGCCCTCCTATCTCTGCTATCTACTAAACCACTCTTCCCCTGCAGGCATGACACTGATACCACAAGGCCAGCAGCTATATGCAGCCAACACTGCCATCTTCCCCATCCCAATGTCAGTCTCACAGGGCCATGGTGGGTTCCTGCCCACTGTCAGTGTCCAGGGAATGGTCGGTGAGTCAGAGCCATCTTCTTGTCTTTTTAATACACACACAGCCATTACCAATCATTGTTGACATGCAAATCCAACTGCGCGGAGGCCTGCTAGGATTCCGCCTCCGTGTGTGTGTGTGTTGGGGGGGGCGGAAGGGTGTAGGCCTCAACTGTACTGGCAATACAATCGGTGGTGATTGTGGGCGCCTGTGCACAGAGGGATCAGTGTGCATGAAGGTGTATCTTTGGGTGATTTTACGGAACATTTGGAGGTTGGTTTCTGCTTCGAGAGAAAGAGGAGGAGGAGGGGAGAATGGTAGCACCCAGGAAGAAGATTGGGACATGAGTTGATGCAACCGTCTTTTCCTGTGTGTGTGTATGTGTGTGTGTGTGTGCATGTGCATGCTGTTGTTATTGTTGTTGTTTTGACTTAGCTGTTGTTGATGTGTGAGTGTGTGTGTGCATCACATGGTATTTTCTACATGAGTTTGTTTGCATGTGTACGTACATGAGTGTGTGTGTGTGGGACACAGAGAAAGGAGAGAGAAAAGGAAAAGGTGTGACTCTTTCTGTTTGTCTATGTGTCTGTCTGAGGGTGTGTTTGTATGTGTTGAGGCTGCGATGATAGCTTCCATATATCCCTGGTCCTAACTCAGCTTAAATGTGTCTACTGCTCTTCCAAGTCTTCCGCTGCCTTCCAACAACCCACACAACACCCACACAATAGACTGTGGGAAAACGTGAATCTACTCATAGTAGTTTACATACTGCAGCATGTCCGTGGGAAAACAATGTGTGCACTGGGACTCTTCCAGTACTGTGGGAAAGTGGCAGCAAGCCTGTGTGGGAACGACAAGCTGCTAATCTGCAGTGAATGCAGTGTGAACTCACCCTTGACTTTTTACCATGGGAGCCTATAGAGAGGGTTGGTTGAGCGATCTCCTTGGCCTGCCAGTCCTGTGGGCAGCCGAAGAAAGAGAGCAAGCCTCTCTTTTCAGAGGGGCACCCGCCACCGCCCGCTGCCTACCGCTGCCTACCGTGTGGTTGTATAAGCTTTCCCAGGCAAGCTTTCCCACAGAACAGCTGTGGTCGGAACAAATCTTTCGCCTGCTTCAATGCATTCCTAGAATTCCGTTCCCAGCCTCTGGCGTGTGCGTTCCCAGGCTAGTCAACACTCCGGTGTGGTGGTGCCTCTGGGAGTGGAAGGGAGCCGGGGTGTTTTCCCACGCGAGCCCTTGAGCATGTCCTCGTTTTGAGTCCCTCAGCTCTCGCTCAGACGTGTTACCCCTTCCTTTTGAGATCTGGCTCCTCTCTTTGTCCCCCTTCCTGTACACATTTCCCCCTATGGTCACTGTATCACTAAGTACGGCATAGTACTTAGTATATATAGGGATGGCACAGGTTGTCCTGTATGTATGTATGTATGTATACCCAACATGTCACCATGCAATACAACACTAACTGTGATCAGTCCCTTCTATCAAAACTATGGCCACCATCTCCCAGTTTCATTCTTCAGATTCCTTCAACAAACTTACTTCCTTCCATTACCCAGTGAGCATTCTGGCTGATCCCCTTGTCCGTTCCAGTTCTAAGTCGGCTGCTAGTCGCCTGCCTCCTTTGCAACCAACGACTGAACTCTTCCTATTCACGTGACCACTGCAACTGTCGTTACTCCTCCTATTCTTCCCTTCGTTCCCATGTTTAGTTTCTTACCGTTCCCTTCGAAACGGCCACACCTGCGAGCTATTTCTCTATGTCCTCATGTGACCACTGCAGCCATTGTTCACCCTCGGCACGCAAGCACAGCGAGGGTTACAGTACTTGGTCTGTCTGTCTGTCTGTCTGTGTGTCGACGCTTATTCTGGCACTACAGGCTACATGGCGGCCTATAAGCGCTTCAGAGTGACCAAAGTGTGTGAAAAATCGATTTTCATGAAACGACTGCGTTCCAGAGATATGTCATGAAAACAAGTGTCTCCGCTGAGGGTTTGTACTTTAGTGCTTAGTTCGTGTTCCCCCTTCCCTCTTGTTACACTGTTAAGAATCTGACTGGTCCTTCAAACCAACCACGCACACTTTGGCACACTTGGACTCTTTCTGCGTTCCCATGCGACCACTGCACCAGATATTGAATAGTTGTCGTCCCTTCCGTTCTCATGTGACCACTGACTGTTCCATTAGTCTTACGTGACCAATGTCATGTGACTGTTTCTATGAGCCCATTAGTCTTACGTGACCAATGTCATGTGACTGTTTCTATGAGCCCATGTGAGCCAGGAGTGAGTTAGTTCTTACCTTACCGTGTGACAATGTACTATCCCCTATCATAATTCCCTGTTCTCCTGTGACTATTCCTCGCTCAGGGGACCACAATCACACAATCACACACTGCTCTGCCACAATCCCACACTGCTCAGAGCAGTTCCCACCAGCTGAATAAGATCCATCTCACCTCTCTCCCACACACCCTAGCTCACACCATGCTCTCCCAAAAGACCCTATTGGGACCACGTTGTTTTCACACGCTTACACTACCACCGTCCAATAGCGTTCTCTGGGAATCACAGGGGGACCTAATAACTGGCTTGTTGCACATGTGTACATTTACACTGTCACACACTGTGGTGACATCATCATGGGCTGAAAGGGGGGGAATCCTATTACTTACTGTATACTGAAACTGTGACTAAATTGTCGACCTAGTGGCTGAATTGGAAACTGAAAGGGAAACGGGAAGCAACTGTGTGTGCGAGTGGGCTCTAAAACAGCTTGCTCCTCTATTGTAATACAGTATGCCATCACTGTGTGGTTAATACGAAGGATCTATGATATACAAACGGAGCCTTATCTTCTTGATGTTTCTGTGTACAGTAGAACCCCTCTCACAGGAGACACCTGAAATGAGGACGTATCTCTAATAAGGACACCTTTTCTTATACAAGACACCTCACTCTATGGATACTATTCTGTCCTACTGGTGTGGTTGTGTATACCGAACTCCCGATTAGAGGGTTGATTGTTTCACATCTCTCTCCACCTCGACTGTCCATCTCCCCCCCCCCTCCCAAGGTGGTACCCCTGCAATCTACCACTCTGGATTAGACCGAGCCCAGGCCGCGGCACTGCTGAGTCAGCACAACATGAGCACCCGACTCCTCATCGCCCCGGCAACCGAAATATCAGCGATGCCGTAAGTATATCACGTGACACATCAACAACCTCACCACATGTCGCCATTGCATGCAGAAACACAAAATCTTTGTGTCGAAATACGTAACTGTTTTTACATCACTCCATTTTCACACTTCAGGGTGAACACAGAAGAAAAGTATGAATTAAAGGTAAGTTGTATTACCTGAATTATGAGTGCATGTGTATCAAAAGAACCTATACATGTATGTATACCCACACGTAATTTCACCAAAAAAAGAGATGTAAGCTTAACGATGATTCCCCGAGTGCATGAGTGTATTGCAAAACAGCGTTAGTCTTACATACTGCATAAAAATCCTCGAGCATTGGTGTGAGATTTGTATTTGCAATTCTATGCACTTCTACCTGAATATTCCTTGTATGTAGAGACTGTCTAACTGAGTTACTTTCAATTTCAAGTGAACGTGTGTCCTTTTGTGTGGGTGTGAGTGAGTAAGAGAGACATCATGGTGTCCCTTATTTAGAGGTGTCCCTTGGTTTCACTGTGAAGATGAGTATATAACTGATGAAACAACTTGTCCTATTTGTCACTAGGAGAACAGACTGACACGAGAGGCAATGAGGCGGTACCAGAAGGGGCAACGCTGCTGCACGATAACCATCATCCACGCCAAAGTCGCGCAGAAGTCTTACGGAAACGAAAAGAGGTGCGATAGTCACACAAGTTCAAAATTTCTCTTTTTATTGTGGTACACTAAAGCTTTTGTGAATTTAGCCATCCATTCCCAAATGTGAAATCTTAGAGCTGGGTAATTTAAATTGCGCAATCTGATTGGTCCGTGCGCGGACTCTAATTCGAGTAGAGCGAATTTTCCGGACTCTAAATAAACTTTCTCCGGACTCTAAATTTGGCGCATGCGCAATGGCTCACTTACGTTGGGCGGAGTCCCCCAACGGTCTGCGAAGGTGTATAGAGTCGAGCCCGTTGTCGACGTCCTCCCTGGGCCTCTCGCTTGACTTCCCAGCGAGAAAGCAGCGCTCGTTCGCGGTTTCAGATGCACCGAATTTGAATTGCGCGCACGCGTTGCCATAACTCTAAACAAGTTAGACGCCTCGTCCATGGAAACTACGCGCATTAGAGCGCCTTGGGGGCCCTTAGTAGCGTCCTCGCTGCGCTCGAACGCCGACAGCCCGGGGCCCCCGCGGCTCTCTAATGCGCGTAGTTTCCTGGACTCGGCATCTAACTTATATATAAAGTTTTCCTGTTATGACTTATATACCCTTGATTGCCTGGCATTTCATCTGTATGTATGGGGACCAGGTCACATGACTAAACTATGGGAGTCACATGACAATCACACCCCAGGTTCTTCTGCCCCCCACCGACGCTCTACCTGACGGGCAAGGGCTGGGAGGAGAAACGGAAGCTGATTGATGGGAAAAAGACGGAGGGCAAAGGTCACATTCACCGGCCGTGTGCTTTCATCGGCATCGGGAACTCTGAGCAGGAGATGCAACAGCTGTCACTGGAGGACAAGGTTGGTTGGCATGTAGGGGAGCCGGGAGCGTCCACGCAGTTAGTTTCAAAATCCGGCCACGGTTCAATAATCTAACCTGATTGGTCAACCTCTTTCAACTCGCTGGGTTTCCATGGCCACAAGCACGTGTGCTTATATATACGCTTATCTTACAAGAGCCAGTGCCACAGGGAGTCACGGAGGACAAGAAGAGAACCAGGACCTTTAGGTTTAGCATGTTCCATAATGGTAAGACTTAATTATGCTGTAGTTTTGTGAGTGGTTTTGGTTTTAATGTGCTGTGCTCACCAGTGTTTGCGAAAATATTTTCGGAGTTCGCTTTTTTATTAATTTCGTTTACCAGTGACAATAAAGAGAACAAAACTTGGCAACGGTGAGGTCTGAACACACTGCCTTTGCTGTGTTAATAGAGTGTATGTATGTATGTAGCCTATGCAGTAAGGTGGGCGGCTTATTGTGCTCAGCATGTTGTATACCTCTGGGTCTTTACCCTCTCTACCCGTTTCCCCCCCTCTCTCCCTCTCTCTTCTCTCTCTCTCCCTCCTCTCCCTCCCTCCCTCCCTCCCTCTCCCTCCCTCCCTCTCCTCTCTCTCCCTCTCTCCTTCCCCGCCTCTGACCATTAGATGTTCTGTGCAGCAAAGACTCTCTACATATCAGACCAAGATAAGAGAAAACACTTCCAGCTAGCCAGCAAGGTACTATTGCATGCATATGCATATCTCTCGAACGCAGTCGTTTCAGGAAAATCGCCATTTTATTTTCAGGTTCGCATAGTTCTGAAGCCGCTGGTATCGCTAATATGCCGCCTCGTAGCCTGTAGTGCCAGAATAAGCGTCGACACACAGACAGACAGACAGACAGACAAACCAACTACTGTAACCCTCGCTGCGCATGCGCACCGAGGGTTAATGAAAAGTTAGCGCGAGAGAGAGACACAGAGAGCACAATCTGTGATGTCTTTGGCCCTTGTATCTGCGTAAGTAGAACGAATGCAACACAGTTTTTGGTGAGCGAAGGGACCTTTGCATCACTTTACGTGATGGTCGTGCATGTGCATTGCTGTAGCACAGAATCTATAATATGGAAAATTCAGATAACTAGGTGGGCTCGCCAGTGATGTTAGCTGTTGTTTCTGGTCAGATATTCTTTGGAGACGGGCAGGACAAAGGCACCTTCCTCTCCAAGAGAATCAAAGTCATCTCGAAACCCTCCAAGAAGAAACAGTCGCTCAAGAACCCTGAATGTGAGTGATATTAGTGAATAATTATTTGTGAAAGTGCAATTTCGGGGCATATTTTGGCTTTCTTTGGCTACTGTTGCTGTGTTCAAGCAAGAATGGCTGTTAATCTCAGGCAAAGCCCTGTTTTTTTTCTCCTGGTGTCCACTTTTGAAGGACCATAATGAATTTGGAACTAAATGTCCTTTTTCTCTTCTTTCCTTCCTCCCTCCCTTCCCTCCCTCCCTCCCTCCCCTCCCTCCCTTCCTCCCCCCGCTCCTTCCCCTCCCTCTCTCTCTCCCTCCCTCCCTCCCTCCTCCCCTCGCTCCCTCCTCCCTCCCTCCCTCCCCCTCAGTATGTATTCCATCAGGTTCAGCAGTGGCCCTGTTCAACAGACTGAGGTCCCAGACAGTCTCAACTCGCTATCTCCATGTCGAGAAGGCTCATTTCCATGCCAGCAGTCAGCAGTGGGGTTCCTTCACCATTCATCTCGGTATGTATTGCGCTACATACAATATACCATATACATAACAGGAAATAATTTAATATGGGGATAAAGCTTTAAACAGGTCGTACACAGTATTGGCGAATCAGAATATTGACGAAAACCGGTTAAATCACACACTGCAAGTTATAGTATATATGTGTTGAATAATTATTTGGTGCAAGCCGCAAAGTATTCTGTTTATGTTCTGGCGCAGTACATACTTCTAGCACCAATAGAACCGCTAGTTTTCTGGACACACTGTTCATATATAATACTCTTTGGAATGGGGACCGTGCCATCATTTGTGTGTGGGGATCAACTTTGTACAGTGAGACAAGCTATCAGGAAACGTTTTGTTCGTGAAAATTTTATTAGGCCCTAGAGGCAGGGTACTGACAGTTATAGTACTGGGAGTTTTCTTTTTGCAAATTTCTTTTCTCGTTTATTGTTATTTGCTCTCGTCTGTTCGCAGTTGATGACAGCGAGAGAGAGAGCGAGGAGTTCACGGTCCGCGAGGGGAGTACATTGCCGATACCTCATCGTTGTTGGGCACC
>CASHTH010003278.1:0-31598 GCA_030341885.1 Geodia barretti
CACTATGGAAACATTCAAACAAACAACCAATTAACAAAGGAGTAAGCATGTACACATCTTACGGCTCTAAGATGCGATTATGGTTTACTTAAACTTTGAGCGAAAATGGATGGGCCAACTGACGGGTGTGTAGGCATACAATAAAGGCTTAATAAAATATTCGTACTTTTAGCAAGAAAGTGGGGGTTAGGATAGGATAACTGAGAGTACTGAATACCTTGACTATAGCAGGAGTGTGCAGAAGCCTAAATTTTACATAGCAGGTATATAGGATAGTATAACTAAGAGTCCTACCTGAATACTTGACTATAGCAGGAGTGTGCAGTGAGAAAATACGCCTAAACTTTCATAGAAAGTCAGGAGAGGCCAACTAAAGGTCCCGAATACCGACCATATACATATAGCTGGATGGTGCAGTCAGAAAATATGCTTAAACTTTCATACTTTTATGACACAAGTGGGGGTAAGGATAGGCCAACGTACTACCCTGAATACCTTGACTATAGCTGAAGAGTGCAGTGCAAAACATTCTGAGGATTGTTTATTAAAAAAAGGCTTTGCAAACAATTGAGGTGAACTGAGCCCCTCAGGTTGTGGTGGTTGTATAGACTGACCGTGATAAATGTCTTGCAGTGAACCTCCTCCACAGAACTCCATTGCAATCCACAGTTTATCCCTCCTGAACATACACATACAGACACTCTATGACGACTCATATGACGACACATTACTCCCTATTGTAGCACTGCAGACCATTGCACCAATATGATTCTGACTAAGATGAATAAAGAGTGCCTTGTATAATACATGTACAACCAACAAGCCCGAAATAGCTGTCCAACGCTCCGCATCTTTTTTTCTCTTGGCATCACATGGTCTAATACCTTCATAGGGCAGCTCTACACGTAAATATTATCACATGGGGATCTTATGCAGATTTGATACAGGTACAGTGCTTGTTACATGATGCTGCATGTGTACAATGTGTAATCCACCTCATTAAGGGTATGGGTACGCCTACACACAAATTCTCATATAATACTACACAGGAATGTGAACATTGAAATTTACAACCTGTGCCACAGGACAACAGGGAACACGGTGCTAAAGTGGTTAACATTCCTACATCTAACGATAAACCAACACTTTCCATACATATCCATAGGAAAGAGTGCAGTATCTTATAGTGTGTGTGTGTGTGTGTGTGTTATTGCATTCCTCTATTGTCCGTCAAAGGAAAGCATGACCATATTCATACACAACACACACTTGAGTTGCCAATACACGCAACACACACACTGTTAGCACACTGTGAATACACATAAGAGGTCCGTCAACATTTCATTTGGTGCCCACCCTTCCAATTAAAGAGCACCCAGATTGAAGCATACCTCTCTTCCTCCAGGACCGGGTCGTAGCCAGAGCTTTTTTCATTGGTCATTGCCACGGCGACGGAGGGAGGCAACAGGGGAGGTGTAAATATAGAGTGGGAATGAACAGAGAGAGAGAGAGAAGTTTGAAAAATGAGTGGTCAAAAATAGGTTTGTAGAAAAGATTTTAAAACTGTTGCAATCCTCCGTGGCTAGCAACGCATTTGATAAAGCTACTGGCTAGACCCAGCCTGAACCCAGGGTTTATCAATACCCTTTCACCTCTTATCTCGAGGTATGTAGTACTTTATCACATAGATAACAATAAAAATCGCCCCCAAATTGATTCAAGTGAATGAACCATAGGTACTGTGTATGTACATTGAAACACTACAGACATGACCACAGCCATGTGCATGTGGCTACGAGGGTACATATTGATACACATTCCTGGTGGGCAAGATACATGCATGGACTACCAATGAGACACTGTGTGATAACTTACGTTTCGACTGCGTATCATCGAGTTATACACACTACAACACAGGCCCTCCACTTTCACTAAAAATCTTATTACGCACGTAATCAAGGTTACTCAGTCGGTCCAGCCCGCGCTCTCCTGCGGTCACCTACCTATTTTTCGAATTCGTGCTTACAAGCTCTTCATAGTGTGCCGATTTGCTATGTCGCGTTATCTAATTCTGCTCGCTTGGCAAAAGACTGGAGGCCAGTTCGTGAAAATGAGAAGACATCTGTTCACTCCTCTTTTGTTGGTCCTGGGACAGGCGTTTGCTTTTGTGGTCCTCTCTGTGGTGTCGCTGAGCACCTTTGGCTCTTGTGGTTCGCTTGGTAATGGCCCTTGCTCTTGTGCTTCGCATACTATGACGCACTGCTCTTGTGGTATCGCCTATCCGCACTAGCACCTTTACTGCTCTTGTGGTTCGCTTGAATGCACTACGCTCTTGTGGTTCGCTGAAGCACTTGCTCTTGTGGTTCGCTGAAGCACACTAGCTCTTGTGGTTCGCTGAAGCACTTGCTCTTGTGGTTCGCTGAAGCACTAGCTCTTGTGGTTCGCTGAAGCACTAGCTCTTGTGGTGGTTCACTGAAGCACTTGCTCTTGGCTAATAAAACGCATTGTGTGCATGGGACACACACGCGGATTTAACCAAAAAGATTCAATTATTGAACCGTGGTCCGAATTTGAAGCTGATTGCTTCATGTGACCAGCCCGTATTGTAAAACTTTCAAGGTAGATGATTAACCAGAGATCCCTCTAGAATAAAAATATCTGTGCATGTTGTTTTGTATTACCTGAGGTAGCTGCCATAGTAACCCACTATGTTTTGGTGTTTACAATCTGATAGAATTTGGATCTCCTGCTGTATGATGTTGAAATCCTCTCCTATTGAGAGAGAGAGGGGAGGAGTGGTGTGGTGGTAGTGGTGGGAGGGGAATAGATTTTTTTTAAACACTTCACTTGATACACAGGAGAGAAATTAGACAGAGCTACATACAAATGCAAGGGGAGGGAGAGAGAAGGGGAGAAAGAGGGGGAATGGGAAGGGAGAGAGAGGGGGAGAAAGAGGGGGAATATGAGATTAAAATAAGAGGGGTTACGTAGGAGAGAAGTGACGGAAGAAATTGCAACGGAAAAGAAAGGAGGGGGGGAGAGAGCAGACAAACCTGGCTCGATCTTGATAATCTTTAGGGCAACCATCTCTAAAGTCTTCATGACTTTCGCCTGTTGAAAACAACAACCATCGATAACATTACAAGAATCGGTTTTGTTTACTGTTCAGATAATGTCTTACGGTTGAGGACCGGAGCGATAATGAAAGTGTGCATGACTTTCATGCCACAAACATTTCAGAGGGTATGGTGAAAGTTTATTCAGTGGAAAAGAACTCCAATCATCCAGCAGTGGAACTTGCAAACACATTACATGGCACCATATGTACATATATACCACCAGTGTGCACACATTGTACAGTGTGAACATGTACATGTACATGTATACGTACACATTTATACATACACTACAGTACAGTATTATACTACATATGTACATATGTATACAGGGTTGGCTTGGTAGTGTAAGAGCGTATGTACGTATCTAATGTATGAGAGAGTGTTAATCTTTGCAATCATTGATGCTTTTCTTTGGACATGTAAAGCTTCCTTGATGATGATGATTAAGGCGGTTCACTTCCCCTGAACTTTCAAGGCATGAATGCCAAAAAGAATACGTTAGTAATTGTCTGTCTACATGTATATAAACCAGCAGTTTATGCACTGTGCTAATGTACATGCAATATGTGTTCCAGGTGGGTGGTGGGTTGCACAGATGCTGCAGACTTAAAACTATTATGAACAGTTATCACTGTTCTCACAAGAGAAAATTAGGGAGCTCTGACCTTGAAGACCTCTCCGTAAGTCCCGCTGCCGATCTGTTTGAGAATCTCAAACTCTCTCTCGGGATTTCTCCTCTGAATGACAGGAAGGATGTCTGGTGTGGAAGACATCTTTGTCTTATTCGGTTGACCTACTTACTGCAGTGAGGGAGGGAGGGAGGGAGGGAAGGGGGCTGGTGTTACAAATGATGGACACAATGTGATCAATGTGGCAGTATATATGTAAGGGCTAAATTTAGAAATGTTACTAGAACAATAGAAGAGTTCCCTGCTACATATTATAAGCCCTATAGTGTGGTATGTATACATTATGCTCCTATGTACAAGTTGTAGTATGGTATAAGATCTACGAGGGGGGATTAAAGGGGCAGTCCCTCTAGACAGAGTGTAGCTGAGAGTATGGCAAACAGTGTTGGGACGTCAGTAGAGGCCACCACCAACAACTGACTGTGCCACTCTGACTATGAATCAGACTCTGGGGGGGACACTACAGTGGACAGCATCTCGGGATGGCAAACATCAACAGTGCTCTGAGTGATTGTACACACACACTGTTTCCAAAGACCAACAACTCCTCTGCTTTATCGCAGAGAAGATTTTAACCCAAAGAAAGAGGTTGACTCTATAGTACTTTAGAAGCACAGCACATACATAATACATGCACAGTACATTAGTATAGACAGCTACCATGGGGGAGTAGTACATACAAGTGATGGAGGAGTGCCCTACAGCAGGATCAAATTGTAGTTGTAAAGTGTAGAATCCGTAAATTCTTACTAGAAGCCATGGCGTTCTGAATGCATAATAATGATGATGATAAGGTATAGAGAGTATATAAAGGGCCTACGATTCTAATGCAGGCATTACTTCACAGGATTTGAACACAAGGCAAGTGCAAAGCAACAACACTTTCTCCAAGGAGAAAAACTGCTGGGTGGGTGTGACAGTAAGGAGAAAACCTGCTGGCTGGGTGTGACAGTAAGGAGAAAACCTGCTGGGTGGGTGTGACAGTAAGGAGAAAACCTGCTGGGTGGGTGTGACAGTAAGGAGAAAACCTGCTGGGTGTGACAGTAAGGAGAAAACCTGCTGGGTGGGTGTGACAGTAAGGAGAAAACCTGCTGGGTGGGTGTGACAGTAAGGAGAAAACCTGCTGGGTGGGTGTGACAGTAAGGAGAAAACCTGCTGGGTGGTGTGACAGTAAGGAGAAAACCTGCTGGGGGTGTGACAGTAAGGAGAAAAACCTGCTGGTGGGTGTGACAGTAAGGAGAAAACCTGCTGGGTGGGTGTGACAGTAAGGAGAAAACCTGCTGGGTGGGTGTGACAGTAAGGAGAAAACCTGCTGGGTGTGACAGTAAGGAGAAAACCTGCTGGGTGGGTGTGACAGTAAGGAGAAAACCTGCTGGGTGGGTGTGACAGTAAGGAGAAAACCTGCTGGGTGGGTGTGACAGTAAGGAGAAAACCTGCTGGGTGGGTGTGACAGTAAGGAGAAAACCTGCTGGGTGGGTGTGACAGTAAGGAGAAAACCTGCTGGGTGGGTGTGACAGTGAAGGCCTTATCGTGATGGTGTACATTGGGTATATATGTTGTTGGAGTGCGGTATAAATAATAATCTGCAGCACAGGGTTTACTATGAGACTAACCCTATCGTTAGCAAGTGGGATATGACTCTAAAGTGCCAATGGACCGTCGGCAAACAAAGTCTCACATGCTTGTTGAGAACCAGCAGCATGAATGGCCACGTGTCAAAACAGAACCCAGAGCGTTGCGCAATTGTTACACATTGTACGTGTACCTACGTGAAAAAGGAACGTGTGTGTGTGTATGAACTAATAATTTAGCCATAGTGTCGTTCCTTCAAAAATGGCAAGAAAATGTAAGGTTTTGAATCTACTGTGCGATATCCGGTTTCAGTGTTGGTGCACACAGCTATACAACTCTCACTTTTTGGACACGAATCTCACGACACGTAAATATGTACATGTCTCAACAACTTGGTGTAGAAAGGCAAGGCTAGGCAAACAAGTCAACTATACCCAGCAGGACAGCTCTTTCTTTTACAAGAAAAGAAGAAGAGCTGCCCTGGGTGGGATTCGAACCCACGACACTGCAGTCTAGGCGAGGGCTCTACCAACTGAGCTACCAGGGCAACTCAGCTGGTAGGGGCTCATATACAGTATATTGATAGTATATACTTCCTAACATGTATATCTCTTTGTATGCTGCATTTCAGTACGTGATGTCATGCCTGTACCTCTGACTAATACACATACTATTATAGACATATAAACATAGTACATGTATCCAGGATAATGGTGTTGTATTTTTCACAAACTGAACACTTGGGACTGAAAAAGCTCTTTGTCTTTTCAGAAAACAAACCGAGAGAGATAAAGTGCCCAAGAGGTGTGCTTTAATTAGAGATACTTTCCCTAATAGTGGTGCTCTACGTAAAGAAACATATCGACATCTACAACTTTGCACACAATGCATGTGTCGGTCTGTCACACTAAGGAATGATAATTAGGCATGCTTCATGCACACAACAACTGAAGTTACGTGCAAAATAATAATAGCAACATAAACAATCTCTCTTACAGCAGGCATCCTTTAAACAAAGACGGTCAATTTCATTATGATATAATTATAATGCATGTCTCAACCACTTAGTAACGAGGTATGTAGAAAGGCAAGGCAAACAAGTCAACTACACCCAGGACAGCTCTTTCTTTTCAAAGAAAAGAAGAAGGGCTGCCCTGGGTGGGATTTTAACCCACGACACTCTGCAGTCTGGCGAGGGCTCTACCAACTGAGAACTCGGCTGGTAGGGGTTCGAATCTACAACACAACACAACACAAGGCAATCCTCAAACCACTGTGCTATGGCACAGTATACTCTCACTCAGTATGTACGTTGTACACAACAGTACTTGGTGGACAGATATACTGGACATGTTACCACGCCTCAAATGTCGCAAGACACTCCACTGAAATTTGATTACACCACAATTATACCAAGCCACACCTTCATGACTCTACAACACATGTACATTCCACACATTCCTAACTGAAAGCCAAACTGTATATTGTTATGTACAGCTACACAGATCCACTAAAAAAGGACCACCTACAATTCCATAATGTGAGTGTATACAGGTTTACCAATCAAATTAAACACACAGTGTTACAGAAACATTGGTCCACAGACACATGTTCAGGTGCATCTATAAACACACGCACGCACGCACACGCACGACACACACACACACACACATGCACACCACGCATTCACAGTACACAAGTCTCATCATTGTTTATGTTGCTCACGGGCTTACAAAGTCAATGGAGTAGTTATTACCGTAAGGGGGAGTTACCCTTTCTATGCACGTACTACACAACAGCACTACACACGTGTAACACTGTCACAACAGAGAGGTGTTCAAGTGTCATTAGCCACTTTTCCCTACCTGACTGCAGGGTCTTGGTAACATAAAGTATATAGCGAGGTCACTGACTGTGACTCTAAATAATGCCGCCCTAACTACTCGGGTGGAACTAACGGGTACTTATAGTGAGGAATGAGCAACCTTAGCCTCCCACACGCAAACTCTATACTGCGTACGTACAATATGATACGCCCTATGGGGCTTACTACAGGTGTCTACTACAATCCCACATTCAGGTGAGCATGCCATTTTAACTGTAGTCACACACACACTCACACTCACACACACACAGTGGCTCATTCCACAGTAACCAAGTATAAGGCATTGTACGTGTAGGGGCAGCCCTATCACATGCACACGCCATACAATATGTACGTTTGCCATTAGTTGAAGCACAGAAAGTGGCACTGTAAAGTCAAGGGTTCAGGGGAAGGATTGAGGGTTACTATAATTTTTTACTCCCTCTCTCTCTGTTTTTACAGCTTTGTAAAAATGTATTATTTTTGGAAGTGAAGAGGGAAGTAGTCGGGAACACACCAATTCCCTTCCCCCTTCCCTTCCTCTTCAATATATAGGTTCCTGGCCAGTACATACCCTACATATACACTAATAATGTGTTCTTGGCTACCTGGTGTATATGTATATGACAGAGGTGTACAAACAAGAGGTGAGGTCAAGTGGAGAGCACGAAGCACAGCCTAGTGTGTCACCGCCAATCAAAACCTGCCTTTATAAGCATACTGTATAACTTGGCTCTGCACGTGGTAACTGAATATGCATCACTAATGTACACTGCATGCAATGAGCAGAAATTCCATTTTCTACTGAATCACAAACGTTTCCCTCTCAAAAGGTTTTCCCTCACACTCGTGTATTATATTACTGTGTTCAGAAGTATAAAACAATGAAATGTGAAAATTGTACTGTAACGAACATCAACATACACTATGCTAGTGCATTATGTACTATTATTATATACATACAGTACACAGCTAACCATGTATTTTACTGGTTTGGAGCCCAAATACGAGATTAGAGGTCTCCATGCACTCAATGAGGAAACCCTTAATTTGTATGATAATTGGCTTAGTTAGACATGGCTAACATCAACACCAGGCACTCTGAATATGGGTGTATGAACAAGTTAGCACGAAATTGGCTTACTAAAACATGCACCAAACACATCTCTAGCAAACAAACTTCAATTAGCACCTTAATTGTGTAATCAACACCATTATGGGCTCTGCTAGAGATACCTGTGCACCAGAGTTGACAAGAAATTTGTGGGGGAAAAACTTCCGAAAACTTCCGAAAACTACTATTATATACTATGGGCTTTATACAGAAGAAAATATATCTCACAAAAGGTTTTCTTCCAAAAGCTTCAAAGACACAACTACACATACACGTGTGTAACAAATACAGGCGGGATACTGCACTTCTTATGATGATCACATGAACAATTTTTGGTAATTCAGTTTCCAAAAACACACAAACCGTACCCTGTGCGTTTGATGCCGCTTTCATCCATACACACACAGACAGACTGACTGTCTATAAGTACTCAAGGCTTTGATATGTGTGAATGAGTATGAGTTGCAACACAAGGCAAGTAGTGGATATCAAACAAATCAACACCACCCAGAAAATACTTTGTCCAAAGAGAGAGAGCTGCCCCGGGTGGGAATTGAACCCACGAAGCTCTGCATTTCAAGAGTGCTCTACCTACTGAGCTACATACAAGGCAGCTTAGCTCTATAAGTCTACTGTACATACAAGTTGTACATGCAACACAACACGGCTGGCAAAGGTGTGAACCCCAAATTCTCTGTAATACATAATATAGTGGCACAGAAACTATTTGCTGGCTCAGTCATCAACAAACACCCACTATCGCAAAGAAAATGCACTCCAAGAACACACACTGAGTGGCAAAACCAACTCCGAGAAGTAACATTTTATCACAAACTGTATCTCTCACTTCGAGTGAAAGTGTATGAAAAGCTGTACATTACTTGCGTGCCCAAACTACACACATACAGAATCTGGCTGCCTGTTAATTTAGGTGCTAATATACTAATTACCACTCTCTTGTTTGAACCACTACACTCAGGAGAATAGTATGTGAATGATATATCTCTCACTCCACCAGAAAGCCCGAAAGAAAGCTCGAAAGAAAGCTCGATACCTCTGCGAAACTATACAAACAAAAACTACTAAATGCACAGCAACTCTGCGTATGTAGCTACCACATAATCATGTAGCTGTATCTCATCAGTACTTTCTTATGCAGGTCTAAGGGGGCAAGGGGCATGCATTTACAGTACAAGGGAAAAGTTGTTCAAAAACACAGATACTTCAAGAAATCGCACCACAGGCATACAGTGGCTACACACGAGCGGGTGGTAAGGCCTCCCTTTGAGGTGAATAAGACAATCGCCAGGGGGAAAAAGCGTGGCCACATTGTACACGCGGCGATAGAGCGCCTTGCATAGAGCAGAAAAGCACGTTTGATCACATCAGAGGGAGTGGTTTATACGTTACAGTACGTGCAGCCTTAGTACACGTTTAGAGCTGCTAGCAACCCCACAGAGCGGCAACCGAAGGACGAAAAACACGGTCGAAGTACTGTACACGATGCACGCACAGCTTCATTCACAGTAACACTATACACACAGGGGTTAGGGGTACACGTATTCACTTACATACTACGGTGAAGGACGATGAGTCAGTGGCTCCTCTCAAACTGCCGGTGCCTCACTCTCTAGCGAGATGGGAGGCGGACAAAAGAACTCTGCCACAGTCAGACTTCACTTCACTTCACCCCCAATCGGTCATCAGTCCCCCGGAGACTTCCACATTCCCCGAGATCGATGGACCGACCGCGGGCATAACACCGGGGCGCGCGCTAGAATGTAATCCAAGGACTCTCATTCCAGAACCGTATGGGAATCAAGCATTTACGTGCGCATGCGTGCACCTTTGCAGCCTCGGAAGTGCTAGTGGGAAAAGAATAAGGACATCTTCCCAAGAAAAAATTAATAATAACGCTGAAAGTATATAAGGCCATTTTATATTGAGACTTTTCTGTCCCGGGAATTATAGGGGTTCAACTGTAATCACTGATGAGATTTCCACAGCTAATAATATGGCTTATTGGATGCTCCTGGACTGGAGAATCAATAACCAAGAAAATCAGGCAAGTTCATGGTTGCTATAGACAGCTACGACATCGCTCTGGTCACTCAGCAAATCCACCATCTTCTCTGCCTTCTCAAACTGCTCCACACTGAGTGACACAGACAATCTCGGTAGGTACATCACACCTGCCGACGCTATCTCCAGTCCTTTCTCTCTCACTGCTCCACACACTGCGTTCAGTTGACTCGGTTCGCACTTGAGCTGAATCGAATCTCTCGCCCCAGTCTCTGGGTCAGATGACACCTGTACATCCTCGGCTCCTACTTCAATGGCTAACTCTGTTGGATCTATAGTGTTTCCAGAGGAGGAGAATGAATAGGTGGAGATCTCTACGATGGCCTTCTGGTGGAACATGAATGCTGAAGACCCTGGTTCTCCCAGCACACCACTAAGATGAAGAGAAAAAAATAGAGGAAGTATATACATAAGCCTTGACTTTCGAGGGGTGACTAAGCTTTCCAGTGCTCAGTAATGTGTGAAGCTGAACAGCAAAAAAAGTTGCAGCATTATTAATCTTATTAATATTGGGCCCCAGTGTCCTTCCTTTCCTCCCAACAAACCTCGCGGTTCCTAGCTATATACACTTATGGAAAGGAATCGTGAGATTGAGGGAAGTTCTCACCTGCAAATATTCAAGGGCTGAAGGAGTTCATCTAAACAAGCATAAGGGCTAAGGCACAGCTGTGCATGTATGTAACTGTATATACAATGCGTAATTCAAAAGGTACAGAGTCTTTGGTCAATCCAAGATAATATATATAAAGGCAAATGTACACGAGATCAGTAGACCTAGTCCTTTAGGCTTGGCTTGTGCAGGACTAACAAAACTGTCAGAGAGCTTTGCACTATAATAGTGGGGGATATGAATGTGAGTTGCATTAGCGAGCTAACCTAGTGGTCCGAACGGCGTAATTTTCTATATTATAATAGTCGCCATACATCATCCATTTACGTGCTTCTTTTTATCAGAAATTATTCAATATTGCCTTGGCTCACGCTACCCTATATGCACAACATACGACACAAGCACAATACACATGACTGAAAAAGTATGTGTTCTAGCAGCTCTAAAAGCTAGCAATTCACAACACTGAAGGCTAAAAGCAGGAAGGTGACATAAAACTGTTCTTCTTCCCACTTGTTTTTCACAAACACATGGCCTATAGGACCTTTCTATAAAGGAAACTTAATTCTGTATTATAGTACTACATTATATATAGCTCTGAAAAACTACATTTCAGCTCTGAAAAAGGCACTACTCTGAATTAAAGACACTTTGCAAGGTGTCCCTTACTTATAATAGAAGTGTAAGTGTTAGCTACCCACCCTTGTTTCTCAATAATGTGCCTGATCTCAGGCCTTGTTCTGTTGCGGTTGTCAGTGAGGGCCTCAATGAGGACCAGGTACACACTGGGACCTCTCCCCTCGTACATGACGGCCTCGCGAGCTGCTGCTCCTGACCCACTCCCTGCCATCGCCGACTCAATGTTAGATTTCGGAACTCCACTACTGCGGGCCTGAGTGAGGAGCCCAGCCAGTTTGACATTGGTTGTTGGGTCAGTTCCTCCACTCACGACTGCTGCTCGAATCTGATCCAATAGCTTTCCCCTCATCCTGCTCTTTTCCTGGTCAGTCACCCCCTTTTTTTCTTGATCTTTGACCACTTGTTGTGGCCAGCAGACCTGGCACACGATGTGCGTAGACTACGACCAACATAAGCCCCTAGCTTCATAGGATTCTGTGCATGCTGAGTAAAGTATCTTCATTCAGTACTCATCATAGTCTTGCTGTCGCCAGTAACTTACTTCGCCAAGACAGTGGAGTATTGGGCGGGTAGTTGTGAAAGTAGCACCTAAAACGCTCAAGACCCTAGCAGTATTCATGGAGTTCAGCGGTCTTTCAGGTCTGCGGGGGTCTCCGCGCTCCAAAGTCACGTACGTATTATACCCAACGCGCACCCTGGTCGGTCCCGCCCCCTAATTATTCATGTTGAACGCGCCGTAAGTAATTGACTTTGGCCGCGCCTATAGCTACCTTCTCGATCTCCGTCCTCTATCGGGAAAGCTGCGAATAAATCACAGACTCTCCTCTGAGATCCTTGACCTGGTGAACATTGACTTCCTTTTCTTCTTTGAACCATTTACAGAAAGCATGGAGTGCTGATCTTGGCCCGTATTATTCTGTCTTCCGGGGCCAAATCTGTCTGGCACGAAAGACGCTCTGCTTTATCTGGTGAGTTGAAATCCATCGAATTTGACGTTAGACCATGATTTATGACGTACAATACGACGCGTAGATATAAAATGGGTTCCTTCAAGTTGACTGGTAGTGGTAGACAAACCTCACAGGGGCATCAGGGTAAGAGGGAATTCGTAGCTATGTGTTTCATGAGGATATATGTCTGTATACAAACCAACGTTGGGACTCCACTAATAAGGGGTAGCTTCAGCTAACAGTTTAGAACACATTCTGTTGGGGTAGCTACCTAACTTTTACATCACAACTATGAAGGCAACACAACACTGGCCAACAAAAGGCACTAAAGTGGGGGTGTGTATATGTACCGCTAGTTGTTGCATTATGCTACGTATTCCACAGCAGCCAATGAAAGACACAAGGGGGCAAATTCACATCCTGTCATGTTGTATAGTGTATGGCAGCTGTCCAGAGCTCCGCATCTTTTTTCTCTTGGCATCACATGGTTTTTTCTACATGGAATCATAAAACCATGTGTATAACGGTGCACGGATCCATGAAGATAACTGAAGTTCTATTCCTACTGCACCCGAGTTTTACAAACCTGTGAGACAAGGAGGGAAAATTGTGTGGGTATTGCCCAAGTTTGTGTGTGAGCAGTTACAAGATTCAACGCCTGCAAACAGCATGAAATGTCATTGAGCATGTAATTGTATATACAGTCAATGGAAGAGTTTTCCTAATAACAGTAGCATTAGCAAGTTCAATTCTCAAAAACAGTCCAAAGCTAATACGAGATATAATTTTGCTAAGCACATCATCCTAAAGTTCATGAAATAGCTGTAAGGTGCAATCTCATACCTACCAAACAATGGGTTCAACTATATTACCTCAAAAATGGTCTACCTACACCATTGTCGCAAACGGGGTGCACATATTCTGGTCTAATGGGCAATGGCTTTGAAGCTGCAAGGTTGTTATAAATAGCTACATGTTTCACATTTTTCAACTTATGGTTGAACATTTGCCCAGCATACAACTTTTTCGCTATTAGCTATACCACCAAGGCAACTCTTGCATGCCTGTTTTATGTTTTAGCTGTTTCATGCAGCTGAGCGTATAGATAAAGGCAGACAATTCCATGTGCTGCATGAACTGGGAGCAAATGAATTCTGAAAGGCATTTGTATGAGAAAAAAGCTGAAGAAATAAATAGTCAGAAGTAGAACGAAATGGAGTAGCTAACCCGTGGAATAAAAACGTCAGGAGGGAAATCTATCATATGGTTTACAATTTTGTACAGAAATACTTTCGACGTGTTTCCAAAGCTGGAAAGTCACAAAGAGACAAAAGAGTGCTGTAGTTCAGTGTCCACTGCTTAGTACATAGTCGCAATGCTAGGTTTTGGACGCGCTCTAGTTTAGCAATGTCTCTCACTAGATGTGGATACTTGGCAAGCATATACTCGTCGGAAAGGTCGAACTAGCGATACATAGAGTTGCAAGAGACTGGTGGTATCAGAGTTCAGTAGAAGTGACAATTAGTATATAACCCTACGGTCCTCCTGGCTTTTGTAAAATAGTGTGGATGTGTTCACTCCAACACAAATCAGGAAATGGTGACACCAAGATACTTAAAGGAGTAAGTTCTCTCAATTACAGACGAAGTAAGAGTGATAACTGGAGGTATATACTAGAGAGTTGGACCTCTTCCTGGTGACCGTGTATTATATACACTTTTGTGGGTTGAACAGCTATTAGACCAGGCTTGTAGAGTATCAAGGTCCTTTTTAAAAATAGTTCTTTATAGGCTTGTATTACTATAAAATCATCAGCATAGAGCACAAGTTTGCAACCATTAATTGTTAGCTGTAAGCCCGTTATTCCATTTATAGAGTAAAGGTCCGAACCTTGCCGGAAGCTGCATGAACTTCAGAAGATGTGACACCGTCCACCACCACCCTCTGCATGTTAGTATTTTTTGCCAATTTATGCAGTGATAGACTAGCTAACTAGCTACAGTGTTGTCGAGATAATAGCTACAGGGAAACAGGGAAACGGCTTTCGGGACATTGCCCTATGACAGGGTTGCGTATTATATATGCACACGGAGAGCGGCCGTGAAGGGTGCGGTTTTGCAGTTCGGTTCGACTGGTTGTTGACGATCCCCGCCAGCACGCTCTTCATCTGCAGTGTGAGTGAGGCTTCTAGAGGCAACAATAGCTATAGCTACGTCGGTGTCGTTGTTTTCGGTTAGTGTTTTGTCAGAGGCGCGGAGCGTCCAAGGCTCTAGCTGATGGGTTTATGTTACAGGGTTTTCTGCTTCTCAAATTGTTGGCGCTGGAAATAGTATTAGTTTTCAACTGAAATGTAAAGATTTGCTGCATTATATGGCTATTAGCTGCGCATAATAGTGCTGAAGTTGGCATGCGCTATTGCGTGAAGCATAGTTACGCCTATACAGCTACAGAGCCCGTTGATACGGGCGAACAGCTACACGAGGGAGGGATATTTACGAATGACACAGCAGAAGGTAAGTAGCTAAAGCTACTCCGTCTGCTTTTGGAGGCAAAATGCATTGCAGCACGGAGAGCGGTTTTGTGTTTCGTTTACTACTCTACGCTAGGCCTACTGCGCGAGGGGTGTGCGGCGCTTACCGGTTTCAACGGTGCTTAAATATACGCTTCTCGGAAGGTTTCCGCTTAGCTCTGAAGGCTCTGTTATGAATATGACCTAGCGATCGCTTTCGAGAGTGGTCGTCACAAGCAGTCTGAATGTTTGCGCATGCGCGCTTGGGACCGGTGATGTAATTGCGCAATAGGCAATTATTTTGCCGCCACGTATCACGGCCCCACTGCCAGTTTCGTCTGCCGCGGTTGGGAGCGCGACCGAGAAATAGCCCCGTGGAAGGTCTATACGGAGCCGCCTGAGACGTAAGTTTCTTCTTCCACTTGGTTATGAAAGAACGTCGGAGTATTTACATCATATTTTTTACTCAAGTTAGTAGATAGACGGCGTGCCGACAGCCTGGCGTTGTGGCCGTACTACTAGCTACTCATTAGCTGGCGCTCTCTGCGGACCTCTTGATAACACGCAGGCTAGTCCTACAGACGAAGCGACGGTATTAGAGGTATTGGCGACGAAAGACACCGTAGCCCTGGCTACAGGCGTCCACGCCGCGTCGCCGCGCGGCCTTGTCCCCGGTCGACTCGTGACCACCCCTGGCGAGACGCGACGCTTCCCCGACTCTCGTTTGCGTCACTTTATAGCGTTCGTGAGGGCTCCGGCGGATCCTGGCACCGCGTGGATCGTAAACACAGTCTGGTAGTGGCTGTTGTGGATGTTCCGCATGTTTAGATGTAGCTATATACCAAGGCAGGACCGGTATGATCCAGTGCGTGTAAGAAACTTGCATGGTGTTGTATGTTGTAATTATAGCTGGGCATGGGAGTATAATATACATATGGACTGGTATATAGAGTTATGTCTCTATTAGGTCATTGGATAGCTCATGTTTATGCACTATTCCACTGCAAACATCAGGATAGAGACTATATCATCACATCTCTCTGGTAGCTAACACTCTTTAGTTCATAGACAGTGTTAGTTACAAGGGAGAGACTGACTCTACACGATTGGGATATGTTTTCCCGCTTCCTTTTGCAGGTGCTCAAGGGCAAAATGCTAGCCTACATACCACAGAACATGTCCAGAAAGAGAAGTGTACCCTTTAGAGCTACCACTACAACTGATAGAAATGAGGAGGCTCCACTGCCCAAGAGGACCCGTACTTCAACTGCAGGTGTCGCTTCCAGATACAGAGATAACAATGGAGGAGAAGGACACCACTCTCTGGATGTCTTTGTCCTTCCACAAGCCCCGAAATCACGGAGAGTAGCAAGTCTGAAGGCACAGGTGGCCAACGCCTCTCTACTCCTTGCTGAGACGCGGCACCGCTCCAGATCTTCGTCTCCTCATGAATTCAGCTCGGCTGGCGAGGAAGAAGGATTTGGAGGATTGCTGGTGGCAGAGGGTCCGTGGGGAAACACATCTGTGGTGAGTGAGCGACCCCAAGGGAGAGTCACCAGTCAACAGAGTGGGAAGCCGGAACAGGCTGAGAGCTGTGCCAGTCCACTCAGTCCGCTCTCTTCCCTCGGGAGCGAGTGGGAAGAAGAGAAAACCATGGGATCTGGAGATGCTCTGTTGAAGGTGAATGCAACGCCCAAGTTCAAAACCCCCGTCCTCAATCTTGTGTCAGTGGTTGAAAAGACACAGAGCTGTGGGAAACAGAAACAAAGTAAATCCCCCGGCCCCTCGAAAAAGCCACCTGCATACCCACCGATTCAAGGATATGTGAGGCGAATGGCAAGCCTGAATGCCCGGGCATTTGTGAGTGCAATGATGGAAACAGGGAGACAGCCTTACAGGCGGAAAACAGCTCCAGAGTCTCCAGCCAACACCGTGATTTCCATTCCAAGGAGGAAAGCTACTGGCAGAGCTACAGCTACTATCGCAAGCAGTGAAATTCCATCGGTCCAACCTACTGAGTCAGTATCAGGTGCACAAAACAGAGCTTCCACAACAGAAGAAGAACCTGAGGCACTATCTGATTCCCTCGAGACGTTCTCAAAGCAGTGCACCTCAGACAAGGAAGCCACTCCTGAGGGTCCAAATTTCCTGAGTCCCTTCCTGGGAAAAGGGCCAGGGTACGTGGTCCTTTGTGCTTCACCCAACACCCTGACGCAGTGTGGGATTATCAGAGGAGGGAGCTGCGATGCGTCGACATTCAACACCGAGGGTCTTCTGTGGAATGGAGACACCATTCATCCTCAGGCTCGTGTCTATCTCACTCCAGAGGGAGTGATGCCTCGTTTGATAGTCCCGCCCGTCTGCCCTGCCAGACCACACCGTGTCTCTGAAACAAAGGATCTTGCACAGAGGCTCCAACTGAAGAGACTGAAAACACCGAAAGCAGTAAAGGTACAGTCCCTGTCATCATTTGTTGCATATCACACCTCTGCTGAGTGTGGCTTCAATGAAAACCTAAATTTACAGCTACAATTACACCGCTGTTGAATACTGCGAGTAGCTAGCTATACCGCTATCAATTTGGCTAACAAAACTGGCACATTATACATACACGCGTAGGTGTATCAAAACCTTGACAAAGTAAATATGGGTGTGTATATATATAGGGCCACAAGTTCCACATTGAAACATTTTCAGATACTCTAGTCTTTCATATGCAGTGTTTTTGTTGTGCATATTTGTAACACTGTGTGACAGAGTCATATTATCGTCTGAATCGCAGGGTGATAATGGTTGGTATGCACAGGGAGATCCCATCAAGGAAGTGGTGCTTACACACAAGGTACGCGTACAAATAGGCATTGTATATAGATGTTAATGTGGGTGGAGCACGGTAGTTTGTAGTATACATGCTATGAATTTACACTAATAAGCTAACCGTGAATAATTGTACTTGTTTTAAGGAGGGGACTAGAGTGTCACGGAAGTATTATGCTGGAATAAGGAGAAAGAATGAGGTAAGCTCATTATAATTATCCAACCCTGTTGTCAGTATGAGGAATGCAGCATTTGCTTGTTATGGGTGCCCTGCTGAAGTTCAATTACTTGGCACTTGATGTGAGTACAGTGTCATAAGAGGCATTCGGGCATTGATTCATTGTGGATATACAGCCTGCAATGCCCCATAATAGTATAATTAGCCAATGGGGGTAGGTATAATTATTAGTACACCAAAACTGCCATCACGTCATAGTGGCTACTTCTTGTGAATGGTAGTTATTAGCTGTATGGTATGGAATCCCTGATATCGCGAGATTGACAACTGCTTGCGGACATAAAGTTAGCTATCTTCTCAACATCCTGAAAGTGACAGGCACAGCAATGTGAATACCTCCCACATTCTCGTGCAACCTATAGGCCTTCAACCATCCAACATAGTATTATAGACAGTCTCTGGAGGGTTTTATATCTACGACTCCAGTCAGGGAGATAACTGCTGGATTTTCACTTGTAGCAGAGTTGCAATCCTTGGCATAGACTACTCCCCATCCAAACTTAGTTACCCTAAGCAGATCATGAGTAGCACAGCTGTGATAGGAACCGTTAGCTACCTTTACTTTTTAGTAAATACATTGAGTAGCACAGCTGTGATAGGAAACAGTTAGCTACCTTCCCTGAAGCCTACTTTTTAGTACCACAAACCATTGAGTAGCACAGCTGTGATAGGAAACAGTTAGCTACCTTCCCTGAAGCCTACTTTTTAGTACCACAAACCATTGAGTAGCACAGCTGTGATAGGAAACAGTTAGCTACCTTTCCTGAAGTGTACTGTTTAGTACCACAAACCATTAATGCACCTTTCTTGATAAATAGCTTTGCAGCTTTTAATTTGGTAAAATGAGTATTTTCAATATGTCACGCAAGTCTGTAAAATGGGCAACTGCAGCTGCAGGATAAGAGAGTAATGTAAGCAATATAGATGTCGTTTGGAGTTAGATATCGTGGCAAAATATATTTCAACAACTGATTAATTCATAGGTGAGTATATAGTTTTTCTGTATCTAGCGGCAAGTAACCAGAAACAATCTTTGGGAATGTCTGGGATTTTCGGAATGTCTGGGATTTTGGCTCACTTCATTATGCCTGCATGAGTTTGCTCCTTGATAGTAGTTTTTTTCACTCGGTGTATAATGACAAGAAATGTTATTAGCTCCTTCTCGGCACCTCCTGGTTTGCTGGAATGTGAGAATGTAACAAGGAAAGAACTAGGTGTAGCTACTACCCTGGAAACAGGCTACTGGCTCTTTACTGTGAGAATGGAATAAGCACAAAGAACTATATAAGTGTAGCCATCACAATAGTCACTCTCCTGGTTTGCTGGAATGTGAGAATGTAACAAGGAAATAACTACTACCCTGGAAACAGGCTACTGGCTCTTTACTGTGAGAATGGAATAAGCACAAAGAACTATATAAGTGTAGCCATCACACTAGTCACTCTCCTGGTTTGCTGGAATGTGAGAATGTAACAAGGAAATAACTACTACCCTGGAAACAGGCTACTGGCTCTTTACTGTGAGAATGGAATAAGCAAAGAACTATATAAGTGTAGCCATCACACTAGTCACTCTCCTGGTTTGCTGGAATGTGAGAATGTAACAAGGAAATAACTACTACCCTGGAAACAGGCTACTGGCTCTTTACTGTGAGAATGGAATAAGCACAAAGAACTATATAAGTGTAGCCATCACACTAGTCACTCTCCTGGTTTGCTGGAATGTGAGAATGTAACAAGGAAAGAATAGGTGTAGCTACTACCCTGGAAATAGGCTACTGGCTCTTTACTGTGAGAATGGAATAAGCAAAGAACTATATAAGTGTAGCCATCACACTGGTCACTGGCTATATACTGAATCTTTGAAAATCCAGTGTAATCAGTGAGGCATGCACTTAATATCAACTTTAGTAGCACTATGCCAAAGGTGGAGTTTTCTGGATGGACATAAGTATCCTAAAAAGTGAGGCCATTGCAGTATACATTTCCAAATGGTTTTTTCATTGATAGTAGGGCATAGGTTCTCAAGTAAGCCATTTGGGTATAAGACCAGCCCCAAATGTCCCCAAAGCTCACAGCCTTGTGCAAACACACAAGTGCATTCTTTAAAGCGTCCTGATCTCATATTTCATTAGCTTACATAGCCCTTCGTGCCATGAAGTATACCTGCAACTTATCACTTACTGACTATATACCTCAATGTTGACAAAGGAAAATCAGGGAACTGCCAAACCAACCCCCAAAAGTCCATTAGGGGATAATAACAAAAGGCGTACCCCCTAGAAGTGTGGTTAATTAAAGCTGGATTGATGATAAATGGTACAGGAATGCAGAGGTGGTTGGTGTAAGCAAACAATTGTGCAACAGTGTTTCCTGTGCTATTGCATTACAGAACTATTAGGCATTCCCGAGGTGTAGTTTCCCAAGGGGTGCGGAATGTATAATATGCATCTTGCCGCTTACATGTAGGAGTCAGGTCCTTGTTACATTTATGAACAATGAAAATGCTTACCAGCAAATTTCGTCACTCAAAACTTAGTCTTAATGAAGAACCAACCTGTCAAGTGTGTATAGCTCAAAGGAGTCATTTCTTCTGGCTACTATCGTGAGCTCTCACATAGCCACAGTGGTAGCGCACTTTCGTTCAAAGCAAGATGTGGTGGGTTCGAATCCAACTAGCACTGGTAGAGAACTTTCTCTTTCTTCCTTTCCTGCCAAACGCCAACAACTAGCACTGGTAGAGAACTTTCTCTTTCTTCCTTTCCTGCCAAACGCCAACAACTAGCACTGGTAGAGAACTTTCTCTTTCTTCCTTTCCTGCCAAACGCCAACAACTAGCACTGGTAGAGAACTTTCTCTTTCTTCCTTTCCTGCCAAACGCCAACAACTAGCACTGGTAGAGAACTTTCTCTTTCTTCCTTTCCTGCCAAACGCCAACAACTAGCACTGGTGGAGAACTTTCTCTTTCTTCCTTTCCTGCCAAACGCCAACAACTAGCACTGGTAGAGAACTTTCTCTTTCTTCCTTTCCTGCCAAAGGCCAAACTTTAAGTGAGATATGCATACTAATGTAGGAGGTGAAAAAAGCTCTAAGTGCCAATGTCTCGCATCTTGCTGCATAATGTTTGCATATCCTGGCAGGAACTGTGGGTGAGGGATTGCATCACAGTGAGGTCGGGGAAGAGGAAGAAAGACAGACCCTACATTGCAAAAATCGGGAGCATATGGAGAGAAAACAGCGGTGAGTTACGTAACCAGCAAGGTTTTCAGTTTTTGTTATATAGCAACAGGGAAGTTTTCTAGTGTGTTTAATGACCGGTATATATACACATCAAACTCTGTGTGAAAACTTCCTTTGAAGTGTGTATATAGTATATATGAAAGTTACTGCTACTATTGCAGGTGCTGTAATGGTGACTCTGTTTTGGTACTACCGTCCCGAGGAAGCTACTGGCATACACCACACTGACTTCCAGAAAGTATGAGATCATAATTCAATCGTGTACCGCTCATAATTATGGGTTGATTCCCAACGGTGTAGTGTATAATGTGTTATTACTGCTGTAGAGGTGAAAAGGTTAATTACACTTTCCCCAACAGGATGAACTATTGGCTTCACAGCACTACGATGACAACAGTGTAGCCTGCATTGAAGACAAGTGTTACGTGCTCGGGCTCAGACAGTACTGCAGGTACGTATTACATAGCATCAACAGCAGTTAGGCTAGGTTCACAATATTACGTCACATTGGCCCGATGCCGCGTCACATCCTGCCGCAAAGATAGAAATGGATCCTATCCTTGCGACACGGCAAAGCGGCAAGACGCGACAAGCCAAAGCGACATATTGTTACCCTAGCCTAATTGCTGGTGGTAAGGGAAGCATTCCACTAAATGGTTGGCAAGGCATATCACTAAGACTGAAATAGCTCTCGCCCCATAACAGCTCACACTTTTACTTCACGCTATATATAAAAAGAAGGGAGGAGAAGGAAGAGTGAGAAGGGCTTCAGGGGCAAGCAGCATTATAATATGCAAAGCCACTGGTTAGTATATAGGTATGGGGGGTTGACAGTAACGACTATTATGATTTACTGGAAAACATACTGCACTTGCAAAGTGCTGGATGCACAATGAAGATCGCAAAGCCAGAATAAAAGTGGAATTTCACAAAATTCCTACATAGTAGGAAATTTGTGGCACATTCCCCGTGTTAATAGTATTATAGTGTTTTTACACGTGTAGGAAATACCCCCATGCTATTATATAACAGTTACACTTATCAATATCTGCTCAGGTACCACGCACAGCGCGAAAGTACGGCGCAGGCCATTGGGAATTTGGACGGTTTCTCTGTAATTCGGGGCAGCCCAAACGAAACAGGACAGCATACGAAGCCGGCTTCCAGACGCAAGAAATCAAATCCCCACGTGTTTCTCTGTCACCGTGGCTACAATCACATAGCAGGAAGGTTACTGAAGAGTCATAAGTACAAATAAATATTGCTTCACTAAAGCTGTGCATTCCTGTTTGTTGTATCATATTTGTTTGCGGTCTTCATTGAAACACATGTTACAGTTTCTTGATGGTTTTATATATTATTTTATTGGTGCAGGCATGTACAAAATCGTGTGTTGGCCTCTTGCAAACGTGAAAAGATATAAAACATTTGCTGGACATTATAATTATGCACAAAAGGAAAGTGGATAAGATCAAGGTAATAATATTGTCAAGTGGTGGTTGTTATGAATTGTAGGGTCTTGGAGCTCAATGTATGGCAGTCACTGGACTACTGCAAATTAGACACAATACAACACAGTGAAGGGTTAAAAAAAGTAATGGAAAGTATTTTCATTACTTTTTCATCCTGCTGAGAAAGGGTGAGAAGCCACTGGACGCATGTGTACTGCACGTACCGGAGTGTTTACCCACAGCTATATAGCACAATGCAGAGGCTATTGCCCATCAAAAAAGGATTGCCCATCGCAGCAAACTACTAACTGCAAGACAAAAAACCTGAATCGGAGAACCAGGGCTATGACTAGAATAATTATGTAATGCTTAGATCCTTATATCCAACCTCCATAGCACATACAGTAGTTCACGTTCCGTATTAGGCTGAGGCAGATAGTCATTAGAAATCCAGTTGTAAGCTACGTAGCTACGACCCCACTTTCTTTACTCAGATGCAGTAAGGTCTTATTGGTAAGGTCAAGGCTAGATGATGATAGTCCTGGATTTTACCTGGTGGCAAGGGACTCTCCCAGTTTCTTTGCAACATTTCTTGACTTTAGTTTCCCGTTGTTTCCCTGCAAAATACCAACTTTAATGCCGTGGAATGCAGGAAATTTTCGGATGACTGAGGTCGCATAGTAAGAGTGCATTTTGTGTGCTAAGCAGGGAGTGCCCTTGTAGGTATGCTGCTGTTACGGAGTAATTCCAGCAGGCCAGGCTAGCTGAGTTGGTTATGTGCCATTAAATATGGATCACAAATTGACACAGCCACAGTCAATATCACTACTGCTTCCAACCCTACTGCATTGGCGACTGGTAACGCATACATTTACTGTAGATGGAATCCATAAACAACCCCAATGACTTATGATGATGAAAGTGCATGCCAAGAAAAACCTTCACAGTGGAAGATGGATGTTTACAATCAAAAATCTTCACAGCGGAAAACGTCAGTATAATATACTTTGCATATATCTTGCCTTTGATTTTCTTCGCTGTAGTTGAGTCCACGGAAAGGAGAACTTTTCCAACTCCTTTGGCATTGAATCAGACCCTGCACAATAAAAACAAATTTTGCAGGAGTAGCTATACAAAAATTTATACTTTATACCATAAGATTGTCATTTATATTTCCGAAAACAATCCACAAACTAGTGAAAAATAACTCAACAAGGTCTGTTTGAACTAGACCTCTTCCTTGTGCTAGTTCTCTAAAGCTTTACCCATGCTATCGCCCACTAAAATAAGCACTGCTTTAATTGACTCTTTGTCAAACCTCTCCTCTATGACATCATCCATGTAGTATATACCTACCTCTCAAGCAGAGAAAAGTGATGAAATCTTCAGTCTTAGGAATCTCTTTAAATCGAGACATGCCCTCCACTTCATCTCTTGTCAGTCTGCAGCAGTCAGCACAAACATCACACACAATAATTATAATAAAAGCTCTTTTATAGATAGAATCACACTGATGGCTAATCTAATCATCAATGGGACTGTCTATGTGCTCTGCAATGTAGCCATACCTTTAAAGGACTAGTAACTTAGTCAGTGGCATTACAGGTGGCTGCATAGTAGCTACATACTTTGTGGGAGTAGAACTTGGTGCCTGGTTCTGGGCAAACTTTCTTTGTGCAGCATATGGGCTGCATATGGAAGGAATGGCAACTGATAACATTAATATATATAATTATATAAACACACATAAGTACACACACACACTATACTGGCATGTACTACAGTTCACTGGTAGGCAAACATACTCCAGTGTGTGGGAAGATCCCTGTTATGGGGGTTGGCTAGCCATGTATGTGAAATTCTGGAGCTTAACAACTTAATAGAATCACGGTAGCTACACAGAGCCAGTCATTCAACATGCACTATAAGAAACTTGGTGTTGACTTAAACTATAGCCAATAGCCATTGAATGGTATGGCTGAATGATAGACTCAACACTCTGTGACCCACAGATGTGAATAGACATCCATATACACTCACACAACAGAGCATAGAATGTAGGTCTATTCATGCACCACTAGACATCAAAACCCAGTATATATACAACTGAACACTAGCAATACAAAGTTAGCAGAGGTATTTTACCTGCTATCCAATACTGCACACTCACATGCGTAAGTCTGCACATGGCATGCTAAGTCATAATTATTCCACACTGCTGACAAAGGCTGGGCATTCAACTGCACCGCACCTTACACACTACCAAGGCAGCAAAGTATATCATTTGGGGAACACACCACACAGGTTCGACCAACTCTACTCTTGAGTAACAGCTCACCTTGATCTGATTTCAGTCTGCGAATTGGTAGCTGCATCATCTTCCGCTATCGCTGCCTCCCCCTGACTCATTTGCTCCATGTTATAGCAGTGATCATGTAGCACCAGGGCTGCCTCTGGGCTCATAGGTCTCAGTAATCCTCTCCCACCACTCTGCCCTCCTCCCCTCCCCTGTTTGCCCACGCTCTGCTGCTTTCTCTTGACCATCTTTCCACCGTGGTACTGCAGTGAGAGCTTTGTGTAAGTCTTTGGTGTTTTGCCTCCTCCACCTTTAGTGAGTCCTGTGCTACTACCACCACCTCTAGCTTTGCCACTCTTGCCTAATTTCGGCGGCGTCTTTGTTGTTTCTTTAGGAGGGTACTTTCGAGGTCTCCCACGTTTCCTTTTCGGTTGTCCCTCCGTAGTTGAAACTGCCAAGGTGGGTTTCGCTTTCGGTAAAGAGGACTTCTTATTGCCCGGTGTCTTCTTTGTAGGTGACACTTTTCCCACGGCAGAGCCTTTGTTGGGTCCAGTTCCCACATTTGGTTCCGGAGTGGGACTCCAGCTGGAGGAGCTGGACCGGCTCCACGAGGTTGGGCTGAGGACGAGTTTCAGAGAGCTCTCGACAGAGCGAGGACTACTCAGCGAGGAAGAAGACGTGTGACGACCAAACACACCGCCGGTCCCACCGTTGCCTCGGCTGGGGCTGGAGGGTTTGCTCTCAGACGAGAGAGACTCCAGAGAGTGAGAGGGAGATAGTGGGGAGTGAAGTCGGCGGCGTTTCTGCGGGAGTGTGGTTGAGGAGGAGGAGGAGGGACCGTCTGTGGGGTCGCTGTAACTCTCAGTCAGAACTTGGCTGATTTCTGCAGCATACAATATAACACTAAAGACACTACAGGCCACATACTTTTACATGAGTGAATAGGGACATTAATACATGTCCTTTTCATAAGGCTTTAGCCTTTAGAAAGAGAATCTGAGTTCTTCTTAGATGCTCTTACAAGCAGTAATATTCATTGAATTAAATTTTGAGAGACCTAGAGAAAAAACAGTGCACTCTTCACGCATAATTGCAACGCATTCTGCATGAACAGTTTGAGAACTAATACGAACTTCTTTTGTTTGGAGCACTGGCAGTATCAGAAGAGACGGGTGGTATTGTTGCTGCCGAGACAGAGGGTCTGCGTCTAGTGTACTTCTTCTTTTTCTGGAGCAGAGATTCGTGGAGAGCTCTGTTGATGGCTGCCTCTTCCTGTGGCAGCAGTCCTACCAGTCCACTCTGGGAACAAGATTTAGAGGGAATACTGCATAGCTGGAAATACGTAGGTATCAGCAAACAGGTATAATGTGCTTGGTGATTTCGCTTATTGGCCAAATTCGGGGTGAGGGAGTTATGGGCTAAAGCAATTAGTCTTGGAAAAGATTTTTCAGCTTTGGAATAAGATTGAAATTGGGTGGTCCTCATGTACCATAATCAGTTGACTTCAAGCCCAACCACCACCAATTGCCAAATTGACTGACTTTCAGCATCAAGTGCATACTGCATTGTACACACAGACAACTATGTACACGTGCAAGGTTGTATACTCAAAGATGACGTCACATAATATTTAGCCCCACCTTACGGTACAAGTCCCTGAAAGGGCGCAGTTGGCTAAATGGCCAGTTTGTTTTGCTACATCCGAATCACTGTTGCTATTCACGTTTTAAGGGGGAGATGGTCAATGATAGCAGTATAATAGAGCAGTATGATGTCCTATATACTACACCCTTGGGCTTTTTATACTTACTGGAGGTACTCTCTGTCTTGATCTACGAACTGGGCGGTCCATATGGAGACTGTGAGCTAACACTGCTGTAGTAGGCGGTAAAAATTGGATGTTACAACAACACACGGTAGTTAACCCTTTCAGAACAGTTAGTTAGTAACGTTAACTCATCAAAACAATATAAATGCCCACACAGCTAGGCTATTCTAAATGGTGCTCCGCACAAATGGAAAACAATACAAGACGACACTGCACACGGTCATTGATCACTATTATCAAAGCCCAGAGACAGCCAGCCGTTACATTCAACTCACATAGACACACGACGACACCAGTAGTTTCCCTGAACACTAATCGCAGCTCCTAACGAAAAATGGGTGTGAAGGGGGCGTGGCACGCTCCACGTGGTTTTGTACTCTTCTGACAGCAGGGATCTATTCGGGATTCTGGGAGACGCGTAGAAGGCTGGTCAGCGTCCAATATGTCGAAAACGCTCTCTTGCGGCCGAGACCTGACGTGTGTTCCTGACCTGAAGCTAGCTGTAGAGGAAGCAGCAAAAGATGGGTGGGTAAGAACTACGAAGCTGGTAGCTATATAGCATGAGAATGTGTGATTTAGCCGAGCAAAAGCTTTAGAATACATAAGTGATGTACTGCACACAGAGTAGTATATGAGTTGCTGCGGTTTTTTTCAGGTTTGATTTTGTTCAAGTTCCCCTTTTTCACCCTCTCTTCAAACGAGACCACCCCTCAATTATCCATCGTCAAGGCCCCCCAACTCGCAATGACACCATCTTGACAGGCAACGACTGGGCCGTGCTCATTGTTGCCAAGCTGTCACCATGGATACAGCTGGAGAGTGAAGACCCTGCAATTAGGAGACAATCGGAAGATGTAAGCATCCAAATATTCTGTTATACTTCCATGCTGGCCAGACAGTTTGGTTCATGCTATCAGGCGAGTCATTCTACCATTCAAGATCTTGGTCCTCCTCTAATATTGAATGTATGCTTTCATTCCAGTGAAAATTAGTTTGCAAGTGAGCAATCCATTTAAACCTTGCGCTCACCTTCGTTTGCCATGATTCATAATAGTGCAGTAGGAAGTAATAGTGGTTGATCGAAACCTTGTGGCGAATACCACATCACTTGCTTTACGGAGTGTTCAGTCGCTGTGTTGTTCAGGGGTTCTTCCAGGAGGTATCTCTGGCCATTCACCTCGGAGTTCCCGCCATTCTCATCTCTCTCTCTTCTCCGTCTTGTGTCAACCTCGCCCGCTGCCTCTATAGACCTCTACTCACCAGCATCCAAATTGTGAGCCACTGCCTCAATAGTGCATATTAAGTTTGCATATTATGAATGCGACATTTATTGGATTGTGCTTGGTACATACGTAGATCTGACAGAGTAGTCATTGTAGTAAACCCCTCCTCTGTGAATCTGATGTTATACCAGATTCTCTTTCATGTTGGAGCACATGATGGTCTGGGCAAGAGAATAGCCCTTTGTGCTGCCGTGTTGGGTCATATACATTTGCCATACATACTGCAATCATTGTACCTACTCGTGCTATGATAATTTGATGTAATGGCTGATGTGCTAGCACCACAATTCTCCACTGCAGTATTGGGTGAAAGTCCCTGTTGTAAGTCCAAGACTTATTATGACTGATGTCGAAGAAGACGATAATACAAAACAGTCACACTCGGTATATTATTTGTAACTGAGTATTATTATTATACACTTCTCTCTGCTGTAGATTGAGGACCCATGGGAATGGTGGAATACTCTGAGAACTCTCTGTGGAAACAACTCAAAGCTACATCTTGGTTAGCAACCGTTTTGTATATTATTATGGTTTTGTGTGGCTACAGTAGACAATGTGGTATATAGCATAAAATTTTCGGACTTTTGGCAAGAAGGTGGGAGTTGGACAGGCCAACCAACAACTCTGAATTCCCTGGTATTAGCTGAAGAGTACAGTACAAATAATCTTGAAGAATAATAATTGTAGAAATGACGCTAAACTTCTCGTACTTTTATCAAGCAAGTGGAGGAAAGGATAGGCCAACCAACCATCTTGAGTACCTTGCCTATAGCTCGAGAGTGCAGTGCAAATATCCCTTTTGTACTTTTATGGGCAAGGACAGGCCAACCAACATTCTCGAACACCTTAACTATAGCGAGCCGTGCAAATGATCCTTACAGAGTGTAGAAAATAGGCCTAAACCTTTCGTACTTTTATCAAGCAAGTGGAGGGAAGGACAGGCCAACCAACTATCTTCAATACCTTGGCTATAGTTGGAGAGTGCAGTGCTAAGGAGTGATTGTAGAAAATAGGCCTAACAAATCCTCTTTATTCCCTTGATAAGCATTTCTCCATCACAGTACTGGAGGTGGGTTCAGTACTGCCCTCATATGCGCAGCAGTTGCGCTGGCTGGGGGAGCCCGTCAAGGCTGTGTCTATTGCAACTGGAACCTTCACTAAGAACCACAGAGGTCAGTTTGTATCACATCTTCACTCTTCTTATAAATGCCAGCTCACTATAAATCTGCTGCTATTCTTTAGGCTATCCTGTACTTGCTCAGAAACATCGAGAGTTCATTTACAAACTACTGAAGGTAAGGATTCATTGTGAACTGCTTATATAGGTGATATCTGCTTCTTCGACAGCTGAACGTTCAAGTCATTCTGACGGGCTACTCTAAAGTAGACTACGTGAGTGAAACTAATGAAACTCATACAGTTAGCTATATTATTTTCTCTCTACTTCCACAGCCAATGCAGAACTATCTGAGTACCTCAACCACCTTCATAAGGTCTGAGTAATTTCCCTCCCATTATGCAGCTTTTTCTTGTAGAATGTAGCCATGATGCAAAATTAGAATAACCACAAGTGCACATATCGCACATTCACATGTGGCGTTCAATGGTACTAATTATTTTGCATTTTTTGTAGGCACATGAATTGAAGTAGAGACTATCCATAGGATAGATAGGGAGAGTTGCAGTAAACTACATTACTATTTCAACTACAGTAAAAGAATGAAAAAGCACTAAAGTGCAAACCCTCGGCGAACTGCGCGTGCGCGATACTGCTAATTGATGGCTGGCTATTGCCTATTAGTATGCGTTTACTCGTTGTCTCCCGCTAGTATATACCTCGCAGAGAGTCTGACATGGGCTAGCTACAGTAGTAGATAGCATGCGAGAGTCGATACACGCCCTTCGTTGTGACTTCTTGTGCCTTCAAGATACACAGAGCAAGCGGCCCGGTCGAGGTAAGCCTGTGCTAAATATAAGCGCATGCGATAAAAATGGCCGACTAGCATTAGCCGTACAATGGCGGAAGCGCTCTAGCTTTGTAACGAAGCGTTTTCAGAGAAAACCGTTCGAAAGTTCTGACCTTCATTGCCCGTTAAGTAGGTCGTATCGTTTGTGAGACGAACAGACATTCGAGAAGTGAGATTGAGAGTAACAGACACACAGACCCAATTACCGTAACCCTCGCTGCGCATGCGCGCCGAGGGTTAATAATGAGTAGTTGGTTGGTCTCTATCTCGCTTTACTTGTCTCAATTTTGGTGTCACTTTTACCAATCCCCCACCACCCATTAAAGTATCAATTATTTCGCATTTTTTGTAGGCACATGAATTGAAGCAGAGACAAACCAACAACCCTTAATGTTTTTGTATAGTTGGATCATGGAATAGTATAATCTATCTCACTTTACCAATTCTTACTTCCCTCAATTTTACTCTCGCTTTACCAATCTCCATTGAAAAGTAGGAGGTGTCTATTATCTACACTCAGACAGTATCTTGACATCTGCAATATCTCTGCCACTTTTTGAAAATAATTATATACCTCAGTAGAATGATGTACCCATAATTTTATCAAAGATACATGTATGTGCAGCCAATTTATGAGAGATCCTCGACCCATGCAGACCAAGCCAGAGCGAACGTCACTCGAAACCTATGCCAAAGGCTTTGAAGAGTACTTGCAGAGCCCTTTACAAGTAAGTAATAATTGAACTGTGCTATACATTCATATTGCAGCATAATCATATCAGCCACTGAAAGACAATCTGGACTCAGCTACTTATGAAGTATTTGAGAAGGATCCGGTCAAGTACATATCGTATGAGAACGTAAGTCTATATTAGAGCACGGTCCACAGGTAGGTGATAGTGTGTTATATTATTGCAGGCAATAGCAAAAGCACTGGTGGACAGAATACCTGAGGAATCCGTCAGTGACGTCACTTGGTACAGTAATACTACGTGTAAAAGCCTTGGATATGTAAAGGCAGCATCATTTTGTATCACACACAAACACAAGTTGCACCTTGAATGTCGGTCGCATAATACCTGCGGGTGCCTTGTAAGTATGAGTGCAGCTTGTTTGTAATGAGTGCAGTTAAACGATACCCTACTTCAATAGTGTTCGTGTGGCGATCAAGATACTCCACTGGTGCACACATATTGGGTATCTGTATACACTCAGTGTAGTGATGGTGGTCGGAGTCTGTAGAGGACCCCTGGTCGAGGCCACTCTGCCAGGCGTCCAGACCTCTGGCAGGAATATCAGAGTGTATGCAGTGGAGAGAATCCAGGAGC
>CASHTH010003279.1:0-33648 GCA_030341885.1 Geodia barretti
ATCACCCTGCCGGAAGGGGAGACCAGCAGCGACCACGTGGTCTGGTACCAGGACGCAGCCGGGCCCGTACCATCCGACCCCGCTGGTCTACGGCGACTACTACTTCACGCTGCTCGACCGCGGTTTCTTCACGGTGCACGACGCGCGTACCGGCGAGGAGCTGTACTTCACCGAGCAGCAGATCCAGACGCAGCAGGTGCGGCGGCGCGTGGCGCGCGGCGCGACCGGCTTCACGTCGTCGCCGTGGGCCTACAACGGGATGGTCTTCGTGCTGAGCGAGGACGGCGACACCTACGTGCTCGACAGCAACGACCGCTTCCGGCTGGTGGCCACCAACGCGCTGGAGGAGGTGGCCATGTCGAGCCCGGCCATCGCTCGCGGGAACCTGTTCATCCGGACCCGCTCGCACCTGTGGCGGCTTACCGACCTGTCCGCATCCGAGTAGGTCGGCGCCGGGCCCCGGTCCGGGTCGGCAAACACCGGCCGGTTCGGGGATGCGCTAAGATGCGTCCTGACTATTGGTAGCGATCCCTCCGGTCGGGGCGGAGGCGTGCCGAAATACGATGAGAAGGACCGGACAGCTTGCTCTCGCCCTCGGGGCGACCATCGCGCTGGGCTCGACAGATCTCGTGGCGCAGCGGGCGTCGGAGCGGCGGGTGGCCAACCCGGGCGGGACGCAGTTCGAGCTCCAGTTGCTGCGGCCGTCTGGCGGTCCCGTGGTGCCGATCTTCGAGGGGTGGTACCGGAACCCCGACGGCACCTTCGAGCTGTCGTTCGGCTACTTCAACGTGAACACCGAGGAAACGCTGGAGATCCCCCTGGGGCCCGACAACTTCATCGAGCCGGCCGGGTTCGACGGGGGCCAGCCGACGCGGTTCGAGCCCGGTCCCCGACAGCGACCGGCGCCACTGGGGCGCCTTCACCGTGACGGTGCCGGCGGACTTCGGCGACCGCGACGTGGTCTGGACGCTGCACGTGCGCGGGCAGACGCTCTCGGTGCCGGGGCGGCTGACCAGCCCCTCCTACGAGCTGGCCGGGTGGGAGTTTCCGGGACGGTCGAGCATGTCGCCGCTGCTGCGTTGGGCGCCGGACGAGCCGGCCGGGCGCGGACCGCGCGGGATCACCGGCGCGGTACGAGAGGCGAAGGTCGGGGCGCCGTTCGAGCTCGGCGCGTGGGTGGCCCGCGACGCCGAGGCCGTCGACGACGAGCGTCCGATCAACATCAAGTGGTTCAAGCACCAGGGGCCCGGCGACGTCACGTTCGCCGAGCGGACCGCCAGCGTCGAGCCGGACGCCTGGGCGCAGGAGGGCGGGGCGCGGGTGACCACCGCGGTGACCTTCTCCGAGCCCGGCGACTACCTGCTGCGGGTGCTTGCGTTCAACGTGATCCGGGAGTTCGAGTTCCAGTGTTGCTGGACCAACGGGTTCGTGCCGGTCACGGTCACTCCGTGATCGTCGATCGGGGCCGGCCGGGGGAGAAGACGACATGGCGAAGGCAGACAGGTTCGTTGGCGGGCGCTGGGGCTGGGTGGCCGGTGCGGGGCTGGCCGCGGCGCTGCTGCTGGCGGGCGCGGCCGGGCCTGGCGCAGTCCGGCGTCGCGGGCGCGGCGGGGCGGCCGACACGGCGCCCACGTTCAGCCGGGACGTCGCGCCGATCCTGCAGCGGTCGTGTCAGCACTGTCACCAGCCCACCGGCATCGCGCCGATGTCGCTGCTCACCTACCGCGAGGTGCGCCCTGGGCGCGCAGCATCCGCGATCGGGTGGAACGGCGCCTCATGCCCCCCTGGCACCTCGACACGACCGTGGGCATCCAGGACTTCAAGAACGACATCTCGCTGACGCCGGACGAGATCGACACCGTCGTCCGGTGGGTGGACGCGGGCGCGCCGCAGGGCGACCCGGCCGATCTGCCCGCGCCGCTGGAGTTCCCCCGCGCCGACGCCTGGGAGGTGGAGGCGATGCTCGGCCGGCCGCCCGACTTCGTCGTCCGCTCGACGCCCTACCACGTGGTGGCCAACGGGCAGGACCAGTGGTGGTCGCCGCAGATCGAGTTCGAGGGCTTCGACGTGCCGCGGTACATTCGCGCGGCCGAGTTCAAGCCGTCCTACCCCATCGGCATCAAGGTCACGCACCACGGGCACGCCACGCTGCGGGGCACGGAGCGGCCGAGGGGGAACGGCCGCCGTCGGTGCGGCTGGTCGGCATGGGCATCGGCAAGCGGTGGGACGTGCTGCCCGAGGGCGTCGGCAAGCTGCTGCCGCCGGGGCCGGGCACGGTCAACTTCAGCCTCCATTACTTCCCGGTGGGCGAGGAGGTGACGGAGGTGGCCGACGTCGGCGTGTGGCTCTATCCCGAGGGCGAGGAGCCGGACAAGGTGACCGCCGGCGAGCGGCAGTTCTACGTCGACGGCACCCACCGCGAGCGGCTGCGGGCCAGCGACATCCTCATCCCGCCGCACGGGCATCTGGTGCTCGAGGACCAGTACGTCATGGAGCAGCCGGCGCTGATCCAGAGCTTCCGGCCCCACATGCACATGCGGGGCACCGAGATGTCGATGACCGTGCTCTATCCGGACGGCCGCCGCGAGCTGCTCAGCAACGTCAACCGCTACGACCACAACTGGCAGATCGCCTACGTCTACGACGACGACGCGCAGCCGCTGCTGCCGAAGGGCACGGTGCTGATGCTGCGCGCGAAGTGGGACAACACGGCGGCGAACCGGATCAACCCCGACCCGGACCAGTGGGTGGTGTTCGGCGCGCGGGGCGTCGACGAGATGTCGCACGCCTGGATCGGCATCACCTATCTGGACGACGCCGAGTACGAGGAACTGGCCGCGGCCCGCTCGGCGGCCGAGACTACCGGGGACGACTCGCAGTAGAGGCTTGGTGCGGCCGGAGGGGGCTGAACCCCGGGCGCGTACCAGGAAGGCAGAGGCGGACCCCGGAGCGTACGTCTCGTAAGCTATCGCTACACGGAGGAGAGGTCAAGTCCCGTGGCCTGCGCGCGGGGCTTTCATCACGGGTTCCTCGGCACCCACTTCTGCAGGCAGCCCCCCGGACGGGCTGGTGTCGCAGCCGCTGGTCAGGCCGGCGAAGATGTTGCCCGCCTCGTCGGCCGCCATCCCTTCCGGGCGCGTGCCCGGGATGAAGTGGTGCAGCGAGCCGTCCTTCGCGCTGCCGACCCGGATGCCGACCTGCCAGCCCGGATTGCGGGGCGAGCGGCCGCCGCCCTCGGGAGCGACCGGCGGGCCCGGGATCGGTGAGCCCGACTCCGAATCGGCCACGATCAGCGTGTCGTCGGCCAGGATCGTGATGCCGCTGGGCCGCCCGAAATGCCGCCATTCGTCGACGAAGTTCAGGTCCTCGTCCAGGACCTGGACGCGGTTGTTCGACCGGTCAGCGACGAACAGCCGTCCCTGCGAGTCGAACGCCAGCGCGTGCGCCCCATGAACTCCCCCGGACCGAGCCCGAGCCGCCCGACCGCCCGCACGAACTCGCCGTCGGTGGTGATCTCCACCAGCCGGTCGCCGTCCTGCTGGGCGGTGGAGGGCCGCGGCCAGTGGCCGTCGGCGACGATGATGTTGCCGTTCGGCGCCACCGCACAGGCCGTCGGACCGATGAAGGTGTCCTCGCCCGCCGCCGACACCCCCGCCCGGCCGAGGCTCATCAGCAGCTCGCCGTCCTGGCTGAACTTGTGGAGCTGGAAGCCGCGCCCGGCCGTCGAGGGATCGTCGCCGAACGGGCCGCTGTCGCCGGCCCACAGGTTGCCGTCGCCGTCCATGCAGAACCCGTGGGCCTGGACGATCATGCCGTCGCCGAAGCTCTTCTCAGATCTGCCCGTCGGCGTTGATGTAGTTGATCGGCGGCTCTGACCGGAACATCATCCAGGTGCCGCCGGTGCCGTCCGGAATGAGCCCGATGGCGGCGCCCCACTCCATCCCCGGCCGCAGGGTCGGCCAGTTCTCGATCATGCGGTAGGGGTTGGACATCGTGCTCGTCGGCCGCCGGGACAGCTCGAACAGCGGCGACGGTTCCTGCGCGGACGACGCGACGTTCAGCCCGAGGGCAGGGACGAACACCGCGGCGACGAGCACCAGGACGGGCGCGAGCTTCATAACGGCACCACTGGACATCTGACCCTCCCTCCGGACGACTGTTCGTCCTGCTGACGGCCAATGTTACAGTCAGTGGTTCCCGGGCGCCGCTCCGCGGCTGCCGGATGACGCGATCCGTTGACAGCCGAGGAGGCGACAGCTCATGCGGTACCCGATGCTCTCCACGTTGACCGTCGTCACGCTGGCCGCGGCGCTGCTGGCGGCGGCCGCCGCACCCGCGCACGCCCAGCTCCAGAACCAGACACGGGTGGCGCCGACCAACGACCTGCCCAACCCCTACGCCCGCGTGCACCCGTGGGGCGAGCTGCCGGATCCGTACGTGCCCGGCGCGTACAACGAGCGGGCGTCGTTCATCGGCGCCGGCGAGGGGCCCGACGGCAACATCTACCTCCTGAGCCGGTGTCTCCAGAACTCCTGCACCGGGCGGAGCGAGCCGGCGCTGCTGAAGCTCGACCCGTCGGGCCGGCTGCTCCTGAGCTGGGGCTCGGGGATGTTCGACTTCCCGCACGGTTTCGACGTCGACGACGAGGGCAACGTCTGGGTGGCCGACCAGCGCGGGCACCGGGTGGTGAAGTTCGATGCCGAGGGCAACCAGCTCCTGACCATCGGCGAGCGGGGCACGGCGGGAGACCCGCCGCTGGTCAACGAGCCGACCGGCGTCGTGGTCGCCCCCGGCGGCGAGATCTTCATCACCGAGGGCACAGCTTCGCACGCGGCGCCAACCGGGTGACCAAGTACGCGGCCGACGGCACGTTCCTGACGTCCTGGGGCGGCACCGGCTCGGGGCCCGGCGAGTTCAACGTGCCGCACACGATCGCGCTCGACTCCCAGGGCCGCCTGTTCGTGGGCGACCGGGCCAACAACCGGATCCAGATCTTCGACCAGCAGGGGACGCTGCTCGACGTCTGGTATCAGTTCGGCCGTCCCAGCGGCATCGCCATCGGCGCCGACGACCGGATCTACGTGGCCGACTCCGAGTCCTACGGCACCGACAACCCGGGGTGGAAGAAGGGGATCCGGGTGGGGAGCGCACGCGACGGGTCGGTCCAGTACCTGATCGAGGACCTGGAGCCGACGGCCATCGAGCACAGCGGCGCCGAGGGCGTGGGCGTCGACTCGGCCGGCAACGTCTACGGGGGCGTCGTCCGGCGGCGGATGATCGAGAAGCACGTGCCCAACGGGGACGCCACCCCGCTCCCGGGCGAGAACGCGCCCGCGCACGTGGGACACGTCGCCTACGGCTTTCCCGGCGCGCCCGGGGGACGGAGCCTGGCCGCCACCGCCTCGGCCGAGATCGGCACGCTGGTGCTCCACGCCAACTTCGCGGGCGGCGACCTGAGCGACTACGGCGCGATGCGGCGGCACGCCGGGCACGTGCTCCACCTGCTGGAGCCGGCCGACGGGGCGTCCGGCCCCGGCCTCGGCTTCGGCGTGATCCCCGCGGTCGAGGCGCTCGTCAGCCACCTCGAGCTGGCGGCCGGCGAGAGCGGGGCCTCCGACAACCTGCGGACCCATGCCGGACATGTCTCCGCGATCGCGGCCGGCCTGCTCGCCAACGCGCACCGGGCCGCCGGGCTCGCCCGCCAGGTCGGCGACGCCCCCTCGATCCGGCGCGCGGCGCCGCTCGTGGCCCGTCTTCGCGCCCTGGCCTATCAGATCACCGAAGGCTTCGACGTCGACGGCGACGGGCAGATGTCGTTCGACGGCGAGGCGGGCATGCAGCAGCTCGAGGCGCACCTCTACCTGCTGCTGGAAGGCGAGGCGCTCCCCCGCGAGCTGCGGTAAGAGCCCGCGAGTTCGGAGAGTGAGCCGGAAGCCGGCGGCACGCGTGGCGGCCGCGCGCCGGCCGGCCGCCGGCGTAGCTGCTACCCCTTGGCTGGCCGATCGGGCACCCCGGCGACGAGCAACCCGCCGAGAGGCGTCCCACGCTCGGCCTCGCCGCCGAACGCCTCGAAGCTCCGGAGTTCCAGCCCGCGGGCTTCGAGGAACTCCCGTGCCCGCTCACGCGCGGGGGCGGCGGTCGAGATGCCGAAGTGCCAGCTCTCGCCGTAGAATGACTTCATGGCGTACTTCGCGTAGCTTCCCAGCACCACGAAGGGCCTCCGGCCAAACACGAGCTCCCGGCTGAAGGAGTCGAAAGCGATGCGCGATCCGGGCGCGAGTCCCGCTACTGCGCCCAGCGTCTTGTCGACGGCCGCGTCGTCGAGATACATCGTCACGCCTTCCCAGAGGATGAAGGTCGGCGAGTCGGGGTCGAACCCGTGTTCGGTCAGCGACTCCAGCCAGGACTGCTGGTTGAAGTCGGTCGGCGCGAAGACGACGTGGCCGCAGTCGACGCCGCCGGCTCGCAGGGCCTCGACCTTGGCCGCTTGCGTCGGCGGCTCGTCGACTTCGAAGCATCTCAACGCCTCGCCGCTGTCCCTCCCGCCCGTCGCGCGCAAGTTCGCTCCGCCCGGCGACGGTCCGTACGAGCGCGTGTCCCAGCCCGCGCCGAGAACGACGAACTGCCGGATCGGACTGTCGGCGGCGGCGGCAGCGGCGACCGCGTTGTCGAAGAAGTGCGTGCGATGGCTGATGAAGGTCATCAGCGTCGACGGCCGCGGGCCCGGGTACGACAAGAACGAACCCGTGAAGCCGCTCCACCTCGCCGCCAGAACCAGGGTGTCCATCATCAGCCGCAGGACCAGGGGCGAGAGCGCGGGGAGGTGCGGCGCGATCCTCTCGGCTGCCTCGTCGTTGCGGCTCGTGGCGTGGTGGAGCGCCAGCCGTGCCATGTACGGCTCGTAGGCCGTCCCCGAGATGCCGCGCGGCATGTTCACGAAACGGACCCGGAAGGCGTAGACCAGCGATCCAACGAGCTGGAGGGGGAAGAACACGATCTCCAGAAGGGCGAAGAGCAGGACAGGCATGGAACAGGTCGGCCCAGCGTACCCTATGATTCGAAAGTAATCGAGGAGGATGGACATGACCAGACGGATGACCGGCGCGGCGTGGGCGATCGGAATCGTCGTCGTATGCCTGACCGTAGCGGCCCCCGCGGCGGCGCAGGAGAGCTGGGTCGAGCGCGCCGTGCACAACTTCGGCGAGCCGATCAACACGCTCTGGGCCGAGGGCGAGCTGTCGTTCGCCGCCGACGGCACCATGGTCTACTGCAGCGCCCGCGAGGACCTCGGGGCGGCGCCCGGCGATCCCAAGGACCTCTACATCGCGACGTTCGACGCCGAGACCGGACGCTGGAACACGCCCGTCAACATGGGCCAGCCGGTCAACTCGGCCCCCGCCACCGACGTCGACCCGCTGCGGCTCGGCGACGACCGGGAACCGTGGATCACCGCCGACGGCAACACCATCTACTTCAAGTCGGACCGGCTGGCGGCCAGCGCCCCCCGCAACGCTAGCGATCTGTTCGTCACCCGGAAGGTCGACGGCGCGTGGACGACGCCGGAGCTGCTCCCGTATCCGATCAGCACCGACGCCGGCAACGAGCACTGTCCGGCCATCCTCAACGACGGCGAGACGCTGTGCTTCGCCTCGCGGCGGGAGGGCGGCTACGGCGGGTCGGACATCTGGTGCTCGCGGCAGGACGCTGGCGGCGCCTGGCAGGAGCCGGTGAACCAGGGGCCCAGCATCAACACCGCGGCCGAGGAGTTCCACTTCTCGCAGGACGCCGGCGGCCGGGTCTACTTCACCTCGAGCCGTCCCGGCGGCCAGGGCGGCATGGACATCTGGTCGGCGATGCAGACGGGACCGAACAGTTGGGGACCTGCGCTGAACCTGGGGCCCCAGGTGAACACCGCGGCCGCCGACATGTGTCCGGCCCTCCCGCCGGATGACACCACCTTCACCTGGTTCTCGTACCGCGAGGACAACAGCTTCGGCGGGATCGACATCTTCTGGACCAACAAGTCCAACCTGGCCACTGGGCCCGAGCGGTAGCCCGACCTTGAGGTCGCGTTGGGCGTTTCGCTGGCGCGAAGCTCCTACGGCGCATTGACGGAGGAATCGAAACTCGTTGCCGGAAATCAGCCGTTTTCTCGGGGTCGTGATCGCGATGTACTACAACGATCACGGTCCGCCGCATTTCCACGCACGATATGGAGACAGGGTGATCCGGGTCGCAATCGGGACCGGACAGATTCTGTCGGGAACGTTCCCCCGCAGGGCGCAAGGGTTCGTGCTGGAGTGGCTCGCGCTACACCGCCACGAATTGCTGGAAGACTGGCGATTGGCCCAGCAACGAAAGCCGCTGATGAAGATCGCCCCTCTGGAGTAGAACGATGACGCCGAGACTCGCCCGCGCGACGTATCTCCACGACTACAAGATTCACGTGACGTTCGACGATGGCCGCGAGGGGGTCATCGACCTGGAAGGCGAACTGTGGGGCGAGGTCTTCGAACCTCTCGAGGATACCGACGTCTTCCGGTCGTTTCGCATGGACACCGAGCTCGACACGATCGTGTGGCCGACCGGCGCGGACCTGGCGCCGGAATTCCTCTACGAACGCGCGGTGCTCGGCCCTTCCTCACGGTCCTAGCGAAACTCGCCTGTGGCTCCGATTTCCGCCCAACCGGGCCTGCCTAGAAGGCTGCCCCGTTTCTACGGCGCAGACTCCTACCGTGGTCGCCCGCGCGACGCCGGACAGCTCTCCGAGCCGCTCGCCGGTGCTGTCGCCGAACTTCTCCGCCGGCACGCCCAGCAGTGTTGAGCAGCGTCAACTGCAGGTTCGTCAGCCGCTGGGTGCGGGCCGGGTACCTGAGATGGCGGCCGCCCTCGATGCGTCCGCCCGCCCCGCCGGCCAGCAGCAGCGGGAGGTTCCGGGAATCGTGCCGGTTGCCCTCGCTGATGGCGCTGCCGTACAGGATGGCGACGTTGTCGAGCACCGAACCGTCGCCGTCGTCGGTCGCTGCCAGCTTGTCGAGAAAGTAGCCGAGCAGCGAGACGTGGTAGGTGTTGATGCGCTGCAGGGAGGCGATCTTCTTGCTGTCGCCGCCGTGGTGCGAAATCGGGTGGTGCGAGTCCGAGACGCCGATCTGCGGGTACGTCGCCCCGCTCTGCTCCCGGCCGATCTGGAACGTGATGACGCGCGTCGTATCGGTCTGGAACGCGAGCGCCTGCATGTCGAACATCAGCCGCGCGTGCTCGTCGTAGTCGACCGGGATGCCGGCCGGCGAGTCGACCAGCGGCAGCTCCCGGCCGTTCTTCTCGGCGTTCTGGATGCGCCGCTCGATCTCGCGCACCGAGAGTCGACGTACTCGTCGAGCTTCCGCTGGTCGCGGCGCCCGAGCTCGCCGTGCAGGTGGCGGACCTTGTCGAGCACCGAGTCGAGGATGCTGCTCTGCCGGCGCAGGCGGGCGCTCCGCAGGGCCGGATCCGTGCTCTCGATGGTGCCGAACAGGCGCTCGAAGACCACGCGCGGGTTTGGCTCCACGGGGAGCGGCGTCGACGGGCTGGCCCACGCCAAGCTGTTCTGGTAGGCGCAATTGAAGCCGACGCCGCACGTCCCGACGCCGTTGACGGTGTCCGCGCCCTCCAGGCCCAGCTCCAGCGACGGAAGCGGCGTGTCCTGCCCGATCTCCTTCGCCACGATCTGATCCATCGAGATGCCCAGATCCAGACTGGAGCTGCTCGTCGTCTGGAGCGGCTCGACCCCGGTCAGGAAGGCGCCGGCCGGCTTGGCGTGCGATCCGGGGTTCCCGGTGCGCGAGCTGGCGCCGGTGTTGTCGAGCCCGCTCAGCACCAGCAGTTGCCGGCGATGGGCCTCGAGCGGCTTCAACGTCGGCGTAAGCTCGAAGGCGCTCCCCTCGGCGGCCGGCGTCCAGTGCTTCATGATGATCCCGTTCGGCACGTACACCGTGCAGAAACGGGAAACCCGCCGGGCCGGGGTCTTCGACAGCGCGGTGAGGGCCGGCACCATGCCGTCGAGCAGCGGTAGCGCGAGCGCGGCGCCCACGCCCCGTAGCACCGTCCGCCGGGGAATGGCCTTCTTGGTAATCATCATGATTCGGACCTCCGCATCGGGAAGCGAGTTTCCGCCATAATAGCCCCCTGCGGAGCACGTTCCAACCACTTTCGCACACGATGGACTCCTCGCGCCGCCGCCGCGGCAGACGACTCCGGGCACGTCTTTACACGGTTCGTCGCGCCACCCACAGCCATCGAACCACGCCGCCGACCGCCGCAGCCAGCGTCGCCAGGATCAGCCCGCTCTTCAGCAGCGTGAAGGTCGCCGCCACTCTCGTCCAGGACGACGGGGCGCCGTCGTAGGTCGAGGCCAGCAAAGCGATGGAGATGTTCTCGAAGACGTCCGCCGCGGCCCCCGCGATCGGCAGCAGGTAGAGCGGGCCGTCCGTCCGCGAAAATACGGAACAGCAGGAGCGCGAGGAGCAGGCCGTAGGCCACCGGGAAGACCAAGTCGATCGACACCTCGGTCCAGGCATAGACAGCCCTTGCGTGAGAATCGAGCCGATCGAGCGCTCCGAACAGGGCGGCGGCCTGCTCGGGCGTGTACCACTGCCGGGTGTTGAGCAGCTCGAGGCCACCCAATCTGGATTCTCGCCACTGAAAACCCGCCAGACAGAGCAGCGCGGCGAGCCCCGTCAGGATGATCACGGGCCGCGTGGCGAGCCGTTGGAGTCCAGAACGAATCCGGTCGTGCAGGTTCACCGGCTCGTTGGCCACCGGCCTGGTTCTCGATTCCCTGTGACGACGGCGGGGCGCGTCCCGCCGTCGTCAGGCGCCGCTCAAGACCCGGTGCAAGGGATCGCGGCACCTCCGTCAGTCGTTGGTCATCATCCCCTGTGGCCAGCCGTCATCGATGGGCTTGGACGGATCGGCCGTGATCTGCAGGTCGGCGCAGTGATGATAGGAATAGCCGCCCGGCTGGTTGTACACATGATCGGCCATGAACTGGAGGACCTGCAGCGTGCATTTCTCGCAGTTGATGTTCGGGATCGGGATGTCGGCCTCCCAGGGATCCATCGGGGTCTCGGGCCGAAACGAGGCGCCCTGGCCCTCTTCGGGATAGTGCCTGAACAGGCCGTCGGCGAGGACCGGGATCTGCGGCGGGCTCTGGATCACGCCCCAGACCGAATAGAGGCCCCGATCCGTGTACTTCTCGACCGCGGTCGGATCCGCCGGCAGCTCGTTGCGCGAGTTCACGGAGAGCGCGACGCGGTAGTGACCCGAGTGGAAGATCGTCTCCTGGATCTTCAGGTGCAGCTTGGACCCGCCGGTGACCTCGGTGACGACGCCGCTCAGAATCGCGTCGTTGTCGCCGTTCGGGTTGCCGCCGCACGGTCCGACCTTCTGGGGGTTGCCGAGGTTGTTCAGTTCGATCCACGGCGCCGGTTCCAGAAGCTGGAAGTGTGCGTGTGTACCGACCTGCACCATTACGAGTGCGACGGCCAGAGCGAACAGGACAGGCAGAAGGCGCTTCATGTTGTCTTTCCTCCGCCCGGTATTCTAGCGGCGCTTGTCAACCTGACGACGCAGCCCTTGCCGTCAGCCCCTGGGCGCGCGCCTCCCCGCAGGCGGCCTCGAGCTGGGCGGCCGACAGGTTGGTGACGCCGCCGAAACGGATGCTCGTCGACGCGAAGACCTTGATGACGTCGGCGCCGGCGGCGGCCCGGTCGCGCACGTACGCCCGAATCTCGTCCGGCGTGCCGGTGTCCTCGCGCACCGCGCCGAGCGACGAGAGCAGCCGCGGGCCCGGAATCTCGCCCCGGCCGATCCACGCCCGCAGCTCGCCCGATGACTGCGCCGGCGCCGGCGTCCCCGGCCACGCACCGGCCAGGACCAGCAGCAGGGCAACGACGAACAGGCGGTGCGCCGGGCGGTCGATTCGGTCGTTCACGGTCTGCTCCAGGTTGGGGCGTTTCGGATGACCGGGCATTCTACACCCCTGCCCGCGGATCCCCGGCTGGGGCGATTGTCCGCCGTTGACTCCTGCTCCTGTTCCGGTATCGTGAGCCTGGACGACGGCAACCCGGAGCCAGAGGAGCACTTGCATGGGTATGAATCGCAGGACGTTCATGGTGCGCACCTAACGGCGTCTCGATCCGCAACGGACGCGCGATGAGCGATGACTATCCGCGCTTCCGCAAGTACCTCCTCCCGGTGCCCGATCAGGTTTACCAGGAGCGGGCGTGACCCGGGCGGTCGCGACGGCCGGATGGATCGCGTGTGCGTGTGACAGAACAGGGAGAACCAATGCGCCTGCTTGAACGACGTTTCGTTGCCCTGGTCGTCGGAGCGGTGTGTTTAGCAGCCCAATCGCCCGGGATGGCCGGTCAGGCCGAGGCACCCGCGGAGCTGCGGTCCCTCCTCGAGGGGACCTGGGAGCTCGTGACGGTACTTCTCCTACATGCCGAACGGCAGGCTGTTGCGCAAGTACCGCAAGGTCGAGTAGGAGCCCGTGGTAGAGGAGGCGGTCATGATGCGTCTGCTTCCCGGCGATCTGTCCGGGTCACTTCCCCGGCCGCTGGCGGCGGCGCCCGGCCTGCGCGTTCTTCTCGACGCGGAGCTTCCACGCGGTGCGCAGCGCGCCCGCGAGGGTCTCCTCATCGGCCGCGGCCAGGCGAATGTGCGTCGCGCCCATGCGTCCCCAGCCGCCCGCGACTGGCACGAAGGTCTCGGGCGCCTCGGCGGCGAACGGCGCCTGGACCTCCGGCGTGAGCATCAGATTGCCGTAGCCCTGGGCCTGGTGGGCGAGCGTCGCGAAGATCCGGCCGCCGACGCGGAAATCCGGTGCGCCCATGTGCGAGCGCTCCTCCGTCCCTTCGAGGCCGAGCGCGAGCCGGCGGAAGTCGTCGGCGGTCGCCACACCGCCAACCCTATCATCCTGCTACGCTGGGGCATCCAACGAGGAGGACCGTGCCTCATGACGACCTGGCGAATCACTTCCCTGGCGTGCCTCGCGGCGGTCGCGGCGCTCTCGACGCCCGCGGCGTCGTCCGCGCAGATGGATCTCGGCCCCCGCGTGGACAAGACCTACGGCGCCGGGTTGCCCAGAGACCGCGACCTGCTGATCTTCGACGACGATCAGTACCCCGTGTGGCCGCTGACGCCGGAACAGCAGCAGTATGCGAGCATCGACGGCGCGCGGATGAAGCGGCACGTCGTCGAGCTCGCGCAGATCGCCCTTCGCTATCGCGATGCCGGGCACAAGTGGTGGGGACGGCTGCCCGGCACCTCGGCCGACCGCGAGGGCATGGCCTACATGACGCGCGCCTTCGAGGCCCTCGGGCTGACGGTCGAGCACTTCCCCTACGTGCTGCCCTCCGACTGGCGGGCGACCGATTGGGCCGCGAGCTACCGGGCGCCGGCGGCTCGACGACGACCCTGGCCACGGCGTTCCCGGTGGCCCGCACGAAGGCCACCGGACCTCGGGCATCACGGCGGAGGCGGTGTGGGTCGGCGTCGGCTCGGGGGCCGATTTCATCGGTCGCGACGTCGAGGGCAAGGCGGTCGTCATCTACAGCGTCTTCGTCCCGGGCGGACGCAGTCACTCGGCCAGCGACCGCGCCGGGCTCTTCGACGCCAACACCCGGGCGGTCGCCCTGGGGCGCGGCGATGGTGGTGAACGTGATGGGGGTGCCCGGCAACGGGCAGTTTCAGCCCGAGGGCGGCCTGCGCGAGGTGCCGCAGTTCACCCTGAGCATGGACGAAGGGTTCGCGCTCAGAGATCGGCTGGCCGCGGGCGAGACGATCGAGCTCTCGTTCCGGCTCGAGGTGGACGAGCCGCGGAACATCGCGACCGAGCCTACACCGTGGCCACGCTGCCGGGCATGTCCGACGAGCAGATCGTCGTCCTGTCGCACACCGACGGGTACTTCCAGGCGGCGACCGACAACGCGCGCGGGGATGGCGAGCGCGCTCGAGCTGGCGCGCTTCTTCGCCGCGCGGCCCCGGCGGGATCGGCCGCGCACCCATGAAGTTCATCCAGTTCCCCGATCACCATCACGGGGAGGTCGCGCGCGGCCGTGACGGCGTCGGCATCGACGACACCTACCCCTGGGACAGGGTGGCGGTGAAGCTGACCATGGAGCATCCGGCGCAGACGCTGCTCTACATGTACAACGACGCGCTGACCCCGACCAACGCGGTGGGCGCGTTTCGCTGGAACGCGCTCGGCAGCGCGGCGTTCGAGCAGATGGTCTTCGATACGTTGCGCGAGTTCGGGGTGTCGGTGTACGCGCTGGAGGACGGTCCGAAGAACGGCGACTACGCGCCGTCGTTCCACATCATCGATCACGTCATCTACCACACCTCGCTCGACGCCCCCGAGCTGGTGCCGGCGAGCGGCCTCGAGCGCAGCACGCGCGCGTTCGCGGCCGCCCTCGATCGCGCCAACGGGATGACGATGGCCGAGCTGCGCGGGGAGCACTTCCCGCCAGACGTGGGCCAGGGCACGCTCACCGGGACGGAGTCGCTGGCCAGATAGCGACCGTCCTCAGCGATCCGAGGCACGCGGCGAGTCGTTCCGGTGGACCCGGGTGGACGATTCGGAGTTCATCGCTCTCGATCCGTGGATCCTCCCGGATACGAGGATGGCGTGCCGATCGCGGTGCCATCCCGCCCCGACCCGTCGAGCGCTCCCGGCTGCAGGTGGCCCTCCTCCATGTCCCTGTTGTTGTCGGTGCAGGCGTACTCCATCAGCTCCCAGTCCGGGGGGGCCAGCGGCATGACCCAGCCTGTCGTCCACGGTTCCGTGTAGAACCTGGGGTCGTCGATGGTCTGCTCGTACCACAGCTCGTTGGCGCTGATGCGGCGCCAGCGCTCGATGACGTGCAGCTCGTCACTGTGCCGATTCCCGTGCGAGTCGAGCCACGTGTCGGCGGACAGGTTGACGATATCGACCACCAGCGTGTCCCCCTCCCACCGACCGACGGAGTCACCCATCAAGGTCGTCGGCCAGTGGGGCCGATGCCCGCGGCCGTCGGTCCAGATGGTCCGGAAGTTGTGCATGTACTCGTACAGAAACAGCACGCGGTCGGGGAGCTGGATGATCTCCATCGGATAGGGCGAGCTGTTCATCCTCGGAATGCCCGGGAAGCGGCAATAGCTGGTGGGATCGATCAGGTCGGCGACGTCGTTGAATGCCTTCAACCCCTCCGCGGTAAAGGGAAGCGGCTCCACCGGTGCGGACGTGTTCTGGTTCGACCGCTTGGCCCAGAACCCCGTCAGGTCGGCCCGGCCGTCTGGCGTTCTGGGGATTGGGGTGCCGTCTCCCGGAGGCTGCTCGGTCAGTACCCCGCTGGGGGCCTGGGCGACCGCTCCCCGCGGGAGACCGAGAGCGCCGACGACGAGCGCCGCGACGACGAGTGTACCGGTCTTGATACCCATGACGATCCCTCTCCTTGGAGCGACTCGGTCCTGCAGCCGCTAGCGGTCCTGGGGTGGAGCGGCCCTCGGCCCACCGTCGTTGGCGCCGGCGAAGAGCGTCCGCCCGCCGAATACCCAGGTGCGGCCGTTGCACACGTTGCGACCGTTGCGCGCCTGGTAGCCGTGAATCGTGATCGGGTCGCCGATCTGGAGCGACTGGCCGGTCCAGCCCATCCGCGTGAGCGTGTTCGGATTGTCGCCCTCACACTCCCAGGCCGCCACCTGCCCGTCGGGCCGCGTCACGTCCAGGTAGATCCAGACGTGCGGGTTCTGCCACTCGACCTTGGTCACGGCGCCCTCGAGGGTCACCGGCCGGTCGGCGTCGAACTGCGCGGCGAAGGAATGGTGCGCGAGCGCCGGTGGGACGACCGCCGTCATCGCGAGGACGACCGCGGCCACGATCAGGGACGCGCGCATGTCGGGACTCTTCGAGGGAAAGCTCGTGTCGTGTTCGGTCATCGGAAGTCTCCGCTCGGATTGCACCGGCGCCATTGCGGTTCGCGGGCACGCACACAAAGATCGCCGGGCATCACGATCGTTCTCGCTGAATCTGGTCGAGCACCGGCAGCAGGTGCTTGCGGAAGCGCGGATAATCATCGCTCATCGCGAAGTGCGACCCGCCCTCGACGACGTCATACGTTGCCCCTTCGATCATCGCCGCCAGCGACTCCGCCGGCCCCCGAGCCGTCGGATCGTATTCGCCACTGAGGAGATGGACCCCGACCCTGGAGGTGTCGATGGCGTGCGCCTTCCCTCGGAGATCGTGCTCGACCGAGAAGTAGTACAGGTCGCCGCCGAAGATCCCGGGGCCGCCCTGACTGTAGATCCAGCCGGTCTCGCGTCTGAACGCCTCGCGGGCCTCCGGAGAGGTAATCATGTACATCCGGGACCCGATGTAGGCGGTGTTGCTCTGCGGATGACTGAACCGGCTCGCATACGGCTTGCCCTTCTCTTCGACGAGCCTCCCCGCAATCGACGAATTGACCCCGATCACCGCCCGGAACTTGTCGGGATGGTAATAGGCGAGGTCCGGTGCGAGGTAGCCGCCCACCGAGCAACCCATGTACACGGGGCGCTCGAGCCTCAATGCGCTCGAAATCGCGACGATCGAGTCCATGAGGTGCTGCGTGTCCATCCGATACTCGGTGGTCCACCAGCGGGCCGTGGTCGGCGGGAGCGATCGCCCATGGAACGGGAGGTCGTAAGCGATCATCCGGAACCGTTGTTGAAGCTCCCGGTCCTCCAGAAGATGCCGCCACTGCCGACTGTCGGAGCCGGCCGTGTGCTGGAGCACCATCGGCATACCCTGCCCGGCTTCTTCGAAATACACCCGGTACTGGACGCCTCGGATCCGTACGTAGACATAGCGACCGACGATCGAATCGAACTCCCGGTCGACTTCGTCGCCCAGGTGGCCCGGAACCGGCGCGCCCAACGTCTCTCGAACCAGCGCCGCGAGCCGCAGAATGGCCGGCTGATACGGCCAGCGGTGATCGGTGTCGTCTCCGGCGGTCTGGAGACCGTAGTCACCGAATCCTTGCCGCCAGGCGTCCAGCGGACCGGCGATCCTGACGTCGAAGTCCGCGGCGGGACTTCCCGGAGCGACCCTCGACGATCCGTCCGTCGCGGACCGAGACGTCATAGTCGTGGTCGTCGATTCCAAGCCGCACCTGCGCGCTCCACTCGCGAGCGGCGATCCCGAACTCCGGGTCGGCATTGACGAGGGTGCGCAGAGCCTGCGGGTCGAACCCTTCCAGCTCCGACTGCGCCCCTGCGGGCGCGCCTGCCGGCATCCGGGCCCTCGCGGGCTCTTCCGCGAACGTCACCGACAGACCGACGGCAGCGCCGCCGGCACGCATCATGAACGCTCTGCGATTCATACCCATACGGCATCCTTTCGTGCTCGGGTTCCCCTCGCCCTCGCCGAGTGCGTACCGAGACGATACCACCGCGCGGCGTGGTGGTCATCGGCCCCGAACCCGCTGGAGCCGTGAGGAAGCGGGGCGAGGAGGTGGGTGGCGGTCCCCGGCCCAGCATGGCGTCCAGGGTGGGAACGGGTGTATAAGGGGTCCGATCCAGGAGGAGGTCGAGCAATGAGCGCAGAGCCGCGGATCGTCGAAACGGCATCGGATTTCGTCAGGAAGAATCTCCTCGTTATCGCGGCCACGCTGGCGTTGGTGGTCGTGGCCGGGGGCGTCGTCTGGACCATGAACTGTCCATGCGAAGGCACCCCGGGCTTCGTGCTGCTGGGTGACACCCAAGAGGAGCCGGTCGCCGACTGGAGCTTCGCGAACGACGTCTCACTGTGCGCGATCCAGATCGGGATCTGGTTGAGACCCCACTCGGTGAACGTCAAACTGCATGGCGACGCCGGAGGGCGATCTCTTCATCAGTTGCTCGGTCGGCGCGAACAAATACTGGTGTCCGCGGGTGGGACAGGACCACTCGGGACGCCTACGTCTCGACGGCGTCGTCTACCCCGTCGTCCTCAACCGGGAGATGGACCCGGCCATGCTCGATCAGGTCTGGGCCGCACGGATCCGGAAGCTGCAGAAACCGGCAGTGCAGGCGCGGCAGCCGGCGGCGGTGGCGAGCCGCCGCCGCTCGATATCCCGCGGCCGGAGAGTTGGTGGACGTTCCGCGTCGAGTCGCGCTCGTAGCGCCGGGGCCACGTAGCGCCGGGGCGCAGCCGCTGCGCCGCAACTGCGTCCCCCGCGAACGCCGGGAGGTGAGCGGCATGCGCGAGAAGTCTTGGGGTCATGATGCGAGCAGGGCCCGGAGTCGTGCCATCCCCTTGGTGGTGCTCGCGCTTCTGACGGGCATCGTGCGAGGCGCGGACGGCCAACCGCCGGATCCCGCCGCCTCTGGCCCTGCCGTCCAGCTGTTCACCGGCGGGCGGCTGATCGTCGGGGACGGCCGCGTCATCGAGGAGGCCGCGTTTCCTGGTCCGCGACGATCTGATCGTGCGGGTCGGGAGCGCCGGCGAGGTGACGGCGCCGCCGGAGGCGAGCGTCGTCGACCTGACCGGGCGCACGGTGATGCCGGCGCTCGTCAACACCCACGCGCATCTCGGCTGGGAGCGGTACACGAGCTGGGGCTCGGGAACTTCACCCGCGAGAACCTCGTCGACCATCTGCACCGCCACGCCTACTACGGCGTCGGCACGTCATCTCCACCGGCAGCGACATCGAGGAGATCGCCCTCGAGGTCCGGCAGGCGCAACGGGTGGGCGAGGTCGAGGGCGCCCGCTACCTGGTGTCGCCCGGTCTCGGGACGCCCGGCGGCGGACCGAACCCCCAGGTTCACGAACGACGCCGGGATGGTGGGGGCTGCACGGGGTGAGCACCCCCGCCGAGGCGCGCGAGGTCGTGCGGGCCGAGGCCGCGCGCGGCATCCGGATCCTGAAGATCTGGGTGGACGCGCGCTGACGAGCGGCGGGGCGCGCGGGTGAAGCTCCATCCGGACATCTATGCGGCCGCCCTCGACGAGGCCCAGGTGCAGGACATCCGGGTGATCGCGCATGCGACCACGCTGGAGGACCACAAGCGGCTGCTCGAGGCCGGCGCCCGGCGCTTCATCCACATGCCCTACGACGTGGCCGTCGACGACGAGTATCTCGGGCTCGTCGCGGCGCGCAACGCCTTCATCGTGCCGACCCTCGGCATGGTCACCCGGAGCGAGCCGTTCCGGCGGCCGGTGTACGAGGACCCCTTCTTCCAGGAGCAGGTCCCGGAGGAGGTCGTCGCGATGCTGCGGGACGCCGCGGACGGGCGATCCCGGCGCCGCCGCCCCTCGGACCGCCGCGGCCGAAGCGCGGGCCCGGGTGATCCGGGACAACTTCATGCGGCTGCGCGACCACGTCATCCTGGGCACCGACGCCGGCGCGGTGGGCGACTTCTTCGGCTACGCGGACCATCTGGAGCTGGAGCTCTTCGTGCGGCTGGGAATGACGCCGGCGAGGCGATCGTGGCCGCCACGACCCGGGCGGCGCGGGCGTTCGGGCTGACCGAGACCGGGAGCATCGAGGCCGGACGGAGCGCCGACTTCATGGTGCTCGACGCCAACCCGCTCGACGACATCCTGCATACGCGGCAGATCGCCGCCGTGTATCTGCGAGGCGTCGAGGTCGACCGCGAGGCCTTGCGCGCGCGCTGGACGGACTGATCGAGCAGGCCATCGCGCTGTGCGCCGAGGAGGAGTTTGCTGCGAGGCCAACGTCTTCGAGGGGCCCGAGCACGCGACGCACGAGATTCCGGTGCCCGAGGCGAACCGGGACGGCCTGAAGTGGATCCTGCGATACCGGCACGACGAGACGCCGCGCGTCGTGGTCGAAGAAGTGCGGACGGAGCCGGGACGCGAGCTCCGCACGTGGACCCTCGATCGGTGAGCGCAGCGTCGGGCGGTCCCTGAGGAAGGCTGGGCCTCGGCGATCGCTGCGGGTCACCTCCCCCGCCGCGGGCGGCGCCCGGCCTGCGCGTTCTTCTCTACGCGGAGCTTCTACTCGGTGCGAAGCGCGCCCGCAAGGGTCTCCTCTCATCTGTCGCCGCCAGGCGGATGTGCAAGCCGCGCGTTCGCCATGCACAGCCGCTGGCGAAGCGCAGGCGCAGCTCCGCTCCGACGGCATCGCCCTGGATATCAAGACCCTCCGCTCGACCGCCTATCGCTACGCTGCGCGGGCCCGAGCGGCCCAGCAGAGCGCGGCGTGCGGCCTGCTGGACCGCGTGACCGGGAAGCGGGTGGTCGTCTCCCTCGACGGGGGCCGCGTCCGCGTGAGGCGCAAGAAGCGTGGCCCCAAGACGAAGAAGGGGCGCAACCGATTCCATACCGACTGGAAGGAACCGAAGCTCCTCATCCTGTACGTCGTCGGCGACGACGGGCGACCGTCTCAGACGTGGGCCCCGATCATCGACGGCACGCTCCGGGGACCGGAGGCGGTCTTCGCCCTGCTGTTGTCGTACGCGCGGCAGATCGGCCTCAACGCCGCTGACAAGGTGCTCTTCATCGCCGACGGCGCGCCCTGGATCTGGCGACGCCTCCAGCGCCTCATCGCCGCGCTCGGGCTCTCGCCGACACAGGTGCTGGGGCTGATCGACTTCTATCATGCCGCAAAGCAACTCTCCGACGCGGTCAAGCTGCGCCGCTGGAGCGCGACGCAACGCACCCGCTGGCTCAACCGCACGCGGGGGCTGCTCAAGCGAGCACGGGTGGACGAGGTGATCACGGCCCTGCGGGAGCTGTGCCGCGGGCGCACGGCCGGCAAGATCCGCACGCACCTCAACTACTTCCTGAAGAACCGTCATCGTTTCGCCTACACCACAATGGTCGGGCTCGGGCTTCCGCGGGGCAGCGGTGCCGTCGAAAGCGCCATCCGTCGCGTCATCAATCTCCGCATCAAGGGCGCATCCATCTATTGGCTACCGGAGAGCGTCGACGCGATTCTTCTCCTGCGGTCTTTCTATAAGTCCGGCAGATGGAACTGTTTGCAGCGGATGGCCATGACGCCGGTGGGTGTGAGCGCGTGACCGGGAAATCGGGAATGCGCCCGACAAAGGTCGCTGTCGCCGGTATCCGTAACCGTGCCATGAAGCGCGTCCGTGCCGTCGTGGTTGGTAAGTTGCAGGCGCCCCGCCCCAGACCCTGGCGACTCAGACTATTCGTCTGGTCTAAGGAGCCTGTGGTTCTCCCTCGGACCGTCGTAGTGCATCAGCAGATTCGCCAGGATGTCCTGACCGAGAATCACCTGGAAGTCGCCAACGCCAGCAGCCCCGAGCCCAGGAAACGCAGCAAACTCTCGCGGTGATGGGATCTGGAGGTCACCGATGATGATGCGGCCTTCAAAGGCATTGCACTCGTGCCTTTGTTCAACGTCGCGCATGGCTCGCGGGCGCTTGTTCACGCGAATAAGAGCCAACTGTGTGACAAGTGGAATCCCGATACAGGACGAGTCTGCCCCGGTGTCGACCAGAGCCTGCAAGGGAATCATCCTGCCAGGATCGCGACCAAATTGAACAGGAGTAATCGGACGCCGGAAGTGATCGAACGGGACGTCAACGGCCAACGGCGACATCCTCGGCGTCGATGCCCTTGATGTCGTCGATCCACATCAGAGAACTCGGCAACCGTATTTCCTGAACCGCTCCCACCTGCCGGATCAGAACTTCGGTATCACCGAACGCCTCGCGCGCCGCACGGCTCGCATCCTGGAAGGTCTCGAATGACTGACCTCGCCAGAGCTGCCCGTCCGCGAACACCACCCACCGATCCATGTGTTCGGCTTCCAACCGTTCGCGCATGTTGTCGAACGCCTCGATCTCAAGATCGAGAGGATCGGCCGGTTCCTGCTGCTGTGCACTCATCGGGCTCCCCTCCGGTGGACACGGACAACGGCACGAACACTGGCGAACGGGTCTGGCTGTGAGCTGGAATGGACCGCGACGGTAGATTGACTTGTGGTGGGCCGGAGCATGACTACTTCGCTACGTTATCTACGTGTGTAGCACGGCTTTATTTTAGTCCGGCGTTGTCATGGGTATACATCCTCGCAGAGACGCGCAGATGTTGCCCTCGTCTCCTGGCGCGAATCCTCCCGCCGTGGTGGGGACGGCTGCCCGGCACCTCGGCCGACCGCGAGGGCATGGCCTACATGACGCGCGCCTTCGAGGCCCTCGGGCTGGCCGGTCGAGCACATCCCCTACGTGCTGCCCTCCGACTGGCGGGCGACCGATTGGGCCGCGAGCTACCGGGCCGCCGACGGCGACCACCCTGGCCGAGCTGCGCGACGAGCGCTTCCCGCCCGGCGCCGGCCAGGGCGCGCTCACCGGGACGGAGTCGCTGGCCAGATAGCAGAAGGGGCGTTCAGATGGTCGCCAAGCGTGACGGGCCGGGGCAGACCACAACCTCGCCGGTGGCCCGCCCCGGTGTCATCATCGCCAGGAACCGACGCGGCTCGCTTCGGCGCTGCTACCGCGCTGCTTCGGCCTCCTGCCGCTCGATGTTGCGGTAGACCTCCTGGATGTGCCGGATGTCGTGGTTGCCCTCGTGGCAGGCGTACTCGAACATCGGCCCCTCGGTGGTCGTCAACGGGATCTCGGCGCTCCACGGCTGGTCCCACGTGTCGGGGTCCTCCACCGTGAACGTGAAGTGGATCCGGTCGTCGGCCACCCGGGTGAACCGCTCCACCACCTTGAGGCCGCGGCTCGAGCCCTGCCACGCGGTCTTGTCGTTGAAGTGGCTGCTCTCGATGATCAGAGTGTCCTCCTCCCAACGCGCGCGCGAGTCGCCCGGCCACTGGCGGATCTTCTCCGACATGGTCGGCCGTCCGTCGATCGGGATGATCCGCGGCCCGTTGGTGCTCTGCTCGGTGACGATCACCACGTGCGTCGGCGTCTGGAAGATCTGGTGGATGTCGTTGTACGAGGGCGGCTGCAGCGGCGGCCCGTTGTAGCCGTAGTAGAGGCAGCGCTCGCTGTGCGGGCGCAGCTCGTAGCCGTCGAAGGCCCCCGGTCGCCGCGCGCCGCGCGCCGCTCCGCCGCCCGCGCCTGGGCCTGCTCGTTGCGGGCGGGGATGCGGCCGTTCGGCGGGGATCGGTGATCAGCGAGGTGCGCCGGGTCGACAACCCCTTCGGCACCGGGTGGCGAGCCAGATGGCGTTGTCGTAGTGGACGTAGGTCTCGTCGCGGTGGGTTCTGGTCGAGAACCCGCGCGCGCTCTCCGGGTCGGCGATTCGATGACGAAGCGGGCCAGCGGGTCGGCCCCGTCGACCGTCAACTGCGACTGGAGCTGCGCGAACTCCTCCTCGGTGTAGAACGCCTGGTCGCCCAGATACTCGGGGCGCTGCATCGGCGTGAACGTCTGCGTGGTCCAGTAGCCCTGCAGGTCGGGCTGACCGTCCGCCAGACGCGGCATCTCCCAGTCCGTTTCCGCGTTTGCGGCACTCTGGGACTGGCTCTGGGCCAAGACCGGCCCCGACGCGAGCAGGGCGACCGCGAGCAGCATGGCGACCGTTCGAAGGCGATGGTCCATTTCAAACCCTTCCTGGAAAGGCTGCCGTCGTTACCGGGAACGCGTCCATGATCGCTCAGGTCCGCGCCGTGCGCAAGCCCCCCGGCAGCCCTCCGGTTCCTGCGGATGGGCCTCGGTGCCAGCACCCCGTGGTAGAACCCCGCATTGCCGCCAGACCGGCGAGGGCGCCAGCGGGCTGAGGGAGCCTTCTGCCAGGGGTGCTAGGATGGACAACCACGTAGCGACAGGAGAGGACCATGACCATCGAACACCCCTTCCTGAGAGCGCGCGTCGCGTTGTCACTCGCGACCGTGCTCACCCTCGTGCTGCCGGCCGCTCTTACCGCGCAGTCCCATCACCCGCCGCCCGAGCCGCCCGCCGAGTGGGGGCCGATCTCGATCAACCTGGAGGGGTTCGAGTATCCGCATCCGGTCGAGTTCATGAACTTCCGGGTCTTCGGCCAGGACGTGCGGATCGCGTACATGGACGTGGCGCCGGTGGGGCCGGCGAACGGTCGCGCCGTCGTCCTCCACCACGGGGGCAGCTACTACGGTTGGTACTGGAAGAGCCAGATCGAGGCTCTTGCCGGCGCGGGCTACCGGGTCGTCGTGAAGGACCGGCTCGGCTGGGGGAAGTCGTCGAAGCCGATCCTGCCGTACAGCATGAGCCTGCACGCCTCGAACACGGCCCGGCTCATGGAGCACCTCGGCATCGCCGAGGCGGCCATCGTCGGGCACTCGATCGGCGGGCAGATGGCGACCCGCTTCGCCTTCCTCTATCCGGAGAAGACGACGCATCTGGTGACCGTCAACCAGATCGGCCTGACCGACAGGCGCGCGGGGCGCGGGTTCCGTCCGTTCGACGGCGAGATCGACGCCGACCCCGGACCTGCAGGCCGCCTACGAGGCGGACGTGCGCACCGACACGCGGCGCTACGTGGAGTGGAAGCCGGAGTTCATCGACCACCTCCGGATCCGCCACGGCCAGCGGCTGAGCGGCGACTGGCCGCGGCTCGCGTACGTGCGCCGGCTCGGCGGCAACCTGCGCTCGATGGACACGGTGGTCGACGACTGGCCCCACATCCGAGACGAAGACGCTGATCCTCGGCGGCGAGATCGACGGGCCGGACTTCCCCGCGAACGCGCGGCGGGCCGCCGAGATCCTGCCCAACGGGGAGGTCTTTCTCATCCCGAACGTCGGCCACAACCCCCACGAAGAGGTGCCCGACATCGTCAACGCCGAGCTGATCCGCTTTCTCGGCACCGACCGAACGTGCCGGCGAGAAGTAACCGACGGGGCTCCAGAGCGTCCAACGGCCGCTACCCGCCACACGGAGAACGGTCGGAGGGACGTCCCGCGGGCGACCGCTTCAGCGTCAGGCGAACATCCCGGTCGCGATTCGCCCCACGTCCTGAATCGTGGCGTAGACCATCAGCGCCAGGACGAACGCCCAGCCGAGGAGGGTGACCGGGGTCTGCATGCGCGCGAGAGGCCGATAGACCTTCTCGAGCAGGCAGAACAGTATGCGGCCGCCGTCCAGCGGGGGCAGCGGCAAGAGATTCAGCACCGCCAGGTTCAGATTGATCAACACGGAAAACGACAGCAGCCCGGCGGCGGTCGATCCGAACTGAGCGCCACCGATCGCCACGATACCGACGATGCCGCTGATCTGGCTCGGATCGACGAAGAGGGTCGACAGGGCGAACGCCAACTGCTGCAGGCTGGTCCACAACTGCGTCGTCGCGAAGACCGCCGCGTTCACCGCGCTCAACCCGAACTCGACGACGCCGAGAGCGAGCAAACCGGCAAAGGCTGCGACGACGTTGGCGAATGGCCCGCCCAAGGCAAACAGAATGCGTCTGGTGGCCGGCCGTTCGCGAAACCCCTGTTCATCGAGGGCCGGCAGCACGTACCCACCCAACGGGACGGCCGAAATCCGGTAGGTGGTCTCTCCCCAGCGGCGGCCGATCAATTTGGGTCCGAACCCGATGGAGAATTCCGCGATCGGAATCCTGCACAGCTTTGCGACCAGCAAGTGGCCCAACTCGTGTACCGCAATCAGGCCCCCCAGGATGATGACCACGAAGAGATAGGACAGCATGGCCCGAGTATGCCACACGCCAGCGCTCATCCCGAACGCCGGCAGCCTTGCGCCTCTACGTGCCGAGTGACCACGATCACAGGTTCAGCTGTCGTGAGAACGCCGGCCGCCGACAGCCCGTTCATCATCGAGACAGGCAAAGTCCGGCCGTGCAGCCAGCAAGCCGGCTCTTTCTCGTGTGGGTCTCGTCGAGACGGCGCACCGCCATGACGTCGAAGCCACGCATCGCCTGTTCGAGCGACCGGCTCGAGGCGCGGGTCGCGGAGCAAGGGCTGTGTAGTCATGGTCATCTGGAGGACGCGCGCCTCGACTCCGTGCCGTCGCGCCGGACGATTGCGGCTCACGCCCTTGCGAGGGCATGCCGGCAGCGACACCGTCAGCGGCATCACGATACCGCCGCCGGGCGCCAGCGCGTCGAGCCACGACGCCAGCGGATGCGAGATCCCCGCGTGCACCACGATGGGACGTCGAGAGGGGCGCGCCGTGTCGGCTGCACGTCCAGCAGATCACAGATACGGTCGGCCAGTCCCGCAGCGCGCGCGCGCGCGGTCCGCCAGGTCCTCGTCCACATCCACGGCCATGACGGAACCGCCGGGCCTACGACATCTGCGATGATGCGAATAGTAGCCGTCCGCATCCGACGTGGAGAACGCGGGCGCCGCGCGGAGTGCCAGCGCAGTCCAGCCATGGGGCGACCACGCCAGGGGCGCCCCGTTGTAGAGCTGGCGCTCGGCTCGATCGCGATCGACAGGTTGTGGTAGACACGTCGCGGGTCGGCACATCGCAGTCCGTCGCGCGAGGAGCGAACAGCGTCGCCGCTGGACCAGTACACGGTAACGGCGCACGACTCCTACTCGCGGAACGGTCTGGCGCACAACGCGCGCGTGCGAGCGCGTTCGTCAACCGCAGGTGGCTCGATCTCCTCCGCGTAGAACTCCCGAGGGGTCATTCCGTCCGCCTCTTGGGGCGACCCCGGGCGCCGGTTCTCCGCGGCCCTGGAACCCGCCGGCCGCCGGCCAGCGCGAGGACCGCCGGCCACGCGGCAGGGGCGGCTTCGTGCGGCAGGCGTCGGAGACTCTTCGAGCGCATACATCGGCGGCCGTGCCCGTTGCTCTTGGGGATTGTGACCGCTGACATCGCCGCCGCGACCAGAAGTACGCTTTTGAGGGTAACATCATGAATCGAGGCTGAGTGCGGTTCGCATGGTCGGACAGGTCGCGGCCCAGAATCGCGAGCTCTTCCCCTTGCACGCGGCGCGCGCTCACGCCTCACCGCGGTGACGCTAGAGGACTGCGTTCAGTCGGCAGGCGTCCGTCATCGCGAAGCCCACCGTCGCTCGAAGCCGCACAGCCTCATCAGGACGCGATGGTGCATGCGCTGCAAGTCCGCCCGGGCGCGAGTCGCGATCGGCGCGCTGCGACGCGAGCGCTCCCATTCGCGGGAAACGCGGTGTGTCGAGCGCCTGACGATAGTCTTTCTCGCGGCACGAATATTAGACATACGTTACAGACAGTTACTGGTCCCTGTGAACTGATGGGGTCGATGTGGTCGGGTTTGCAGGCCGCATCGGCGTGCGGTCCGAAGTGTTGTGCTCGTACTTGCAGTCAGCTTCCGACCGTGCCTCCTCGTTGTTCTCTCATTGGTGAACGGGAATCCACAGTACTCGGTCAGCGTCGCGGCCTCCGTACTCGGCGGCCCCAAGTCGCATCGGCGCGACGTGCGACCGTCGCTCATGCGGTCGGATAGACTCCCGCTGGCGGCAGTCAGCGATCCGCAAGTCGGGCGAGCGCTTGGACGGCCCGGTGCTTGCAGTACAACGGCCGGTGCGCCTAGCCGTCGGTCGGCCGGGCGGCGAAGAGCGCCGGCTCCTGAAGCGCCACGCCGACGGCGTGTTCGACGCCATCGCCGCCACTGCCTGAAGGCCCGCCATGTGCTGGGACATCGAGTACACGGACGAATTCGAGGCGTGGTGGAACGGCCTGACGCTCCGCGAGCAGAGCGATGCCGCCAAGGTGGTGGATCTACTGGTGGCGCGCGGCACTGCGCTGGGGAGTCCCCAATCGTCACAGGTCAAGAGTTCAAGGCACCCGCACATGCGCGAGTTGCGCATCCAAAGCGGCGGGCGCCCGATCCGGATCTTCTATGCCTTCGACCCTCGCCGCACCGCGATCCTGCTGATTGGCGGACGCAAGCTGGAGCAGGAGCGGTTCTACCGGGAGTACGTGCGGCGGCCGATGCGATCTATGATCAGCACATTCAGCAGCTCCGGCGCGAGGGGTTGCTGGAGCCGGAGAGAGGATGGGAGCGATGAAGCACCGGCCCTGGCAAGAGCTGTTCGAGCGACTGCCACCGAAGACCCAGGCTGAGGTCAAGGAGAACACAGCCAAGGTGCTGGCCGAGTTGGATCTGGCCGAGCAAGAGCAGCGAGCCGAGGACCGGCGCGACGAAGGGCCGGCCCCTGCGCGTCCGGTGGCGCTGAGCCGCTGACCGGTCGCCACCCTCCGCCGGTGGAAAAGCTGCGGCCTCCGTCACCAGAGGAACGCTGCGAACGCTCAGCAACGGGCGGGCGAGAGCCCCGGGATGACTCTGTCGGCCCGCGCCAGGCGGGGCGCCCCGGTGCCGACGACACACCCAAAGGCCGCCACGGTCGGGCTCGAGTCGAACGCGCCGGCCTCGATCGACTCGGCGCGCAGCTTCAGATGGGCGAATGTCGGCCGGTCCGCGTATCCCGTGCTCATGAGCCGCAACGGTCCGCCCGCTCCGCGGTCCGCCGGGAAGAGCTTCAGGCTGACGGTCCCACGTACGTTACCGCCGATCGCCAGGACGCGCCCCTCCGTCTCGTCCACCTTGACGACGATGTCGCAGTGGCTGCGTGCTCCCTCTCCCATCTGGCGCCGGCGCTCGGCGATCGTCCGGTAGGCCGGTCGGCGCGAACTGCACAGGAGATCGCCGGGCTCGATGTCCGTCTCTCCGGCATCGTACGCGGCAAAGGCCGCCTCCGAGGCGTGCCCGTCACGAGCGCGAATGGCCTGGTCGATGTACGAATGGTGAGCCACGGCCCGCCGAAACTGGGTCGCGCTGCCGAGACCCGCTTCGCACATCACCCACGACACAAACGCCGCCGACCAGGGGGAATTCCATCGAGAGGCGACCCCACGGGGGCCGTTCCACGCGTCATTCTGCCTGTCGACGATCCAGGTCCCTTCAGGGGTAACGGCCCAGTATCCGGCAATCGAGGCCGCCACGCGCGCGGACTCGACCGCGCTCAGCCGCCGCCACCGACGCGGCTGACGGCCGGTGCCTGTGGCGACGCGGCTGCCATCTCGCGCCGCGTCGCTCGCTTTCAACCGTCCGGTCCATGACGCTGAAGCCGAAGAACGCCCACTCCTGGACCGCGACGTCCACGATCCGCCGGCGCGTCTGGTCCGTGGGCAGTGTCCGGCACGACGACGGCCGCACCGCCATCCGGCCGGGTTCGCCGCGCACGTGGGCGGACGGCGGCACGACATCGAGGACGTCTGGCGGCAGCCGGTCGACCCCGGCTTGTCCGGCACCGGCCTCTGACGGCGCACACAGGCTTGCGAGCCCGACCACGAACGGTAGGATGAGTCTTCGCATGTGAGGTTTCCCGACGACGGTAGACAGTAGCACACGGCCCGACAATCTCGACAACCGTTGCCAACCCGGTTAGCGGCCCGGCCCCGCAATGGGTCGCCCCGTCATGGGACGATCCGGCACCAAGGAACAGCCTTCAGCCCAGGAGGCCAGGATCAGGATCGATGTACTGACGGAGCTACCCGGGGGGTCCCTTTCACGTGGCCGCAGAGTTCCCGTTTCTGGTTGCCATTTCCACTCTCGAGCTCAATCCGGCCTAATCGCTTCCACGGGCGAGATCCGAATTGCCCTGAGGGTCGGTCTCACGCACGCCAGCATGCCGACGGCGATTACGCACACGGTGATGACGAAGACGGTGACCGGCCAGCTCTTCGGAAACAGCACCGCGCTCTCGGCCTGACCGCCGAAGCCCGACAGCAACATGGCACTGAGGGCGGCGCCGATCGAGACTCCCGCGCAGAGCTGTAGGAACGCTCTCTTCCCGACGAGCAGCACGATGCTCGCCGGCGCCGCGCCCAGCGCCGTGCGGATGCCGGTCTCGCGGGTGCGCTCAGTGACCGTGAACGACATCAGCGCATGGAGGCACGAGCCCGAGAGCACGACGGCGATACCGGCGAGTAGCACGAAGAGGTACGTGGCCATCGTCAGGACGCGCCGATTCGGATCGGGGACTTGGTCGAGCGCTCCGGCGTTCTGAATCAGAGCGCTCGGCTCGATCTCGGACACGATCGTCCTCAGGTGCGGGATGAACGTCTCCGGGTCGCTCCCCACCCGCACCGCGAAGGTCACGGGATGCATCTCGCCCGGGCCAACGACGTGATAGATACCCTGATCCGCGTCGGGTCTCAGCGCGTTCATGCCCAGGGACCCAACGACACCCACGATCTCGTACGACCATGGGCCTGGCTCCCGACCGGGAACCCAGTAGCGGAGGCGCTGGCCGAGGGAGTATCGACCCTTGAGCACCCGATCGACGAAGCCCTGATTGACGATCACCGCGGACCGGTCCTCGCCGAGATCGCCCATGTTGAAGTTTCGACCGTGCGCAACCGGCTGCCCCAACGCCTCGAAATAGCCCACGTCCACGCGCGCGACTTGTACGAGATGTGCGGGCGCCGGCGCATCTTCGGCTCGGGGCAGTCCGTCGACCTGGATGTACCGGGTGGCGTGGGTTGTGCCCGGCAGAGCGTTCGCGACGGCGATCGGCCCGAGACCAGGTTCTTCGGAGAGGCGGCGGACCAGTTCTTCGTGGACCCTCTTGACCTGCTCGACGATCGCCGGTCGGTCCGGCCGCGCACCGCTCGGCGTCCCGAGTGTCGCGTCGCCCTGCGGAAGCCGGAGGGACGCATACAGGTAGTGCGCCGCCGGAACGCCGAGCCCACCGGGTTCGGAGAGCGCCCTCGGGGCCATCGTGGAGCCGATCGCGAGGAACCAGAGCGCGACTGCGACTTCGCCGACAATCAGGACGCTGTAACCCCGCCCGAATCGGATCCCGGACCCGCCGGCGCTCGCCCGTTGAATCGAGGCCTGTACGCCTCTGCCGGTGGCCTTGAGCGCGGGGATGACGCCGGCCACCACCGCGCTGACGACGGCCAGCGAGATCGCCAGAAGCGCCGTACGCCGAGAGACCTCGAAGTCGACCCAGAACGGAAGCCCGGCGACGAGGTGTTCCGGCCCCGTCGCGACCGCCTGCAGACTCAGGAGTCCGACCCCCGCCGCGAGCGCCGCCAGTAATAGCGACTCGATGAACAACTGGGAGACGATCCGCAGCCGACTCGCTCCGAGTGCTGTCCGTAGCGCAAGCTCCCGGGCGCGTGTCGCGGCGCGCGCAAGCATGAGGATGCCCACGTTGCCGCACGCGAGTACGAGCAGGAGCAGCGCCAGGGTCTGGCCGATCACGACGCCTATGCCGGCCTCGGGCGCATCAATGCCCGTGAGCACGTGCGTGAACGGCAGCACCTGCGGCTGGAGCCGGGCGTGCGTTTCCGGGAACTGGTTGGCCATGCGCTGGCCGGAGAAGTCGATCTCGCTCCGCGCCTCCTCGAGCGAGACGCCGTCGGCCAGACGACCGACGATCCATCCCCTGGGGCCCGCGCCGAACTCGTGCGCGAGGGGGTCTAACCGGACGGGTATCCAGAACTGATCCCGAATCGGGTATTGGAACCCTGGCGGCATCACGCCGACCACAGTGCGCGGAACGGCTCCGACTCGGATCGTGCGCCCGACGACGTCCGGGTCGCCAGCCAGCCGGGACTGCCACAGGCCATACCCGATCACGACGACGTCCCGCGCGCCGATGGCTTCGTCCGCCTCGATGAGCGGCCGCCCGAGCAACGGCTGGACGCCGAGGAGAGAGAAGATCGAGGCGGTGAACTCGGCTCCGTCGACGGGGGCCGCCCGCCCGTCGCCCGAGAGGACGTTGTAGGGACCCCTCCGCCACATCAGCCCAAGGTGCTCGAAGGAGGCGAGCTCCTCCCGCCATTGCACGAAGTCGTGAACGGACTCCATGACCGGTCTCGACTCCGCGAGGTCGTAGTTGCGGACGATCACGATCTCGTCCCCGTCCTGGACCGGTGGCGGCGTCGTGAGGGCATCACGACAGATGATGCATCGGCACCCCCCCCCCCCCCAACACACCACCCCCCCCCCCCCCACACCACACCCCCCCAACACCCCACCACAACCCCCCACCCCCCCCCAACCCAAACCACATAACCCCGACGGGAATCCCGATGCCGAGGGCAAAGATCGCGACGAGCGTCAGCCCGGGCTGCTTGACCAGCATCCGCCGCGCGAGCTTGAGGTCCAGCGTCAGGCCCGTGAGCCACGCCCAACCTCGTCCGTCGCGCAGCGCTTCCTTGTGGGCTTCCACGCCGCCGAAGGCCGCGCGCGCGCGACGCGCGCTTCCCGGGGCTCGAGTCCGGCTTCGCCAATGAGGCGCTCGGTCTCCATCTCAATGTGGAAGCGGAACTCGTCGTTCATTCGACGTTCGGCGTCCTGACGAGCGAACAGGAGGCGCAAACGGGAACGGGTTCCGTCAAGCCAGCTCATCAGGTGCTCCTCATCAGGTAATCCTGGTCGTCGTCGGACGCTGGCCGCGCGCACGCTCAGGTGCTATTCAGAAGAGCACCGAGGCCTTCCGCGAAGCGCTGCCAACCTTCGATCTCCGCGCCGAGGACGCGCCGACCCGCCGCCGTCAGCCGGTAGTAGCGTGCGCGCCGGTTGTTGTCGGTCGTGCTCCAGTTGCTCCGGATCAGCCCCTGCTTCTCGAGCCGCTGGAGGGCCGGGTAAAGCGAGCCCTGGTTGACCGCCAACACTCCAGAGGACATCTGCTGAATCCGTTGGCTGATGCCCCAACCGTGCATGGGCGCGAGCGAGAGTGTTTTCAGGATTACCAGGTCGAGCGAGCCTCGAAAGGCGTCGGTCTGTGCGCGAGGGGTCACGGTCACCTCCCACGAAGCTTGGTTCTATAGCTGTCGAGAGGAATGATGGCAACCCGCTCCTGTTGCTGTCAAGAGAAGTCTCACCGGTCGATCTCTTGATGGACCCGGGATCGCGACGGGCGCGGGCGCGGTGTTCGCGCTCGCCAGCCTCGTCGAGCAGTTCCGGTTCGGCGTGGCGCCGCGCGATCCGCTGACGTTCGTCGTCGTGACGGCGGCGATCGTGCTCGCCACCCTCCTCGCCGGCCTGGCGCCTGCGTTACGTGCCGCCTGCATCACGCCAGTCACTGCTCTCGCCGAGAAGTAGCCGGGGATACGTGGGAGAGAGAGCCTCGTGAGACGATGGCGCCTCGGCCTTGGTTCGCGGGGTTCAAGGCAAACGATAGCACCGAATACAGCGAAAAACACATGCACATGGGGGTGTCAGTCCCCGAACGCGACGGGGTACGCCCAGATTCCATCCCACGCGCCACGACCGCCGCCCACCGCCGGGGGGCCGTTGGTCACCGGGAGCGTGCGGGCCGGGCGGTCACGCAGACAAGAACGCCCGCAATTGCGACACCAGCTCCCAAGGCCGAAAGACCTCCGCCTTGGTTGGGAAAAAACGCTCTGCGTCCGCTCATGCGTATAAGCAATCATGGGTGAGCCCACGGCCGCAAGGAGCTTCCACACGTGACGGTCTCAGTTCTGCAGACGGGATTCTACCGCGAGATCGCGGCACCGGGACGGCCTAGTCGAATCCAGAACCACGGCCCGGGCCTATGACTCGCCCATCCCGCCGCATCCGAAGCTGGTTGGAATGGCCGAGCCCGGACCTGTTCCATGTAGATTCGGACCGCCATCAACGGCCCCGGAAACTAGGCCGACCCGACAGCCTCAACCCGCTCTAGCTCCCGCGCCGACCAGGGCTTGCAGCCCGGTATTCAGTGCGCCGTGACAGGCGCCATTCCCCAGCGGGTGCGAATCCCGCCCGGCAACTGTCGCTCCAGCC